>JAKSZU010000009.1:105303096-105481886 GCA_026018925.1 Tupaia tana
TCCCTTGCCGGCCAGAGGCTTGCAGGAGCGCCTATTGCCTTCTGGCAGTCCCGGATGGTCTGGGGGCAGAAGGAGAGCTAGGTGTTAACAAGGGAATGCAGGGGTTTCAAGAGAGAAAAAAAACCGCCTCAAGGAAATCAGCCTGGCTACCTACCTAGAAGGTGGAGTCTGGGGCCTGGGGGTCTGGAAGTGAGGTGGGGGTCAGAGGTGACCCTCCCTCAGTGTCCCTTGCCGGCCAGAGGCTTGCAGGAGCGCCTATTGCCTTCTGGCAGTCCCGGATGGTCTGGGGGCAGAAGGAGAGCTAGGTGTTAACAAGGGAATGCAGGGGTTTCAAGAGAGAAAAAAAACCGCCTCAAGGAAATCAGCCTGGCTACCTACCTAGAAGGTGGAGTCTGGGGCCTGGGGGTCTGGAAGTGAGGTGGGGGTCAGAGGTGACCCTCCCTCAGTGTCCCTTGCCGGCCAGAGGCTTGCAGGAGCGCCTATTGCCTTCTGGCAGTCCCGGATGGTCTGGGGGCAGAAGGAGAGCTAGGTGTTAACAAGGGAATGCAGGGGTTTCAAGAGAGAAAAAAAACCGCCTCAAGGAAATCAGCCTGGCTACCTACCTAGAAGGTGGAGTCTGGGGCCTGGGGGTCTGGAAGTGAGGTGGGGGTCAGAGGTGACCCTCCCTCAGTGTCCCTTGCCGGCCAGAGGCTTGCAGGAGCGCCTATTGCCTTCTGGCAGTCCCGGATGGTCTGGGGGCAGAAGGAGAGCTAGGTGTTAACAAGGGAATGCAGGGGTTTCAAGAGAGAAAAAAAACCGCCTCAAGGAAATCAGCCTGGCTACCTACCTAGAAGGTGGAGTCTGGGGCCTGGGGGTCTGGAAGTGAGGTGGGGGTCAGAGGTGACCCTCCCTCAGTGTCCCTTGCCGGCCAGAGGCTTGCAGGAGCGCCTATTGCCTTCTGGCAGTCCCGGATGGTCTGGGGGCAGAAGGAGAGCTAGGTGTTAACAAGGGAATGCAGGGGTTTCAAGAGAGAAAAAAAACCGCCTCAAGGAAATCAGCCTGGCTACCTACCTAGAAGGTGGAGTCTGGGGCCTGGGGGTCTGGAAGTGAGGTGGGGGTCAGAGGTGACCCTCCCTCAGTGTCCCTTGCCGGCCAGAGGCTTGCAGGAGCGCCTATTGCCTTCTGGCAGTCCCGGATGGTCTGGGGGCAGAAGGAGAGCTAGGTGTTAACAAGGGAATGCAGGGGTTTCAAGAGAGAAAAAAAACCGCCTCAAGGAAATCAGCCTGGCTACCTACCTAGAAGGTGGAGTCTGGGGCCTGGGGGTCTGGAAGTGAGGTGGGGGTCAGAGGTGACCCTCCCTCAGTGTCCCTTGCCGGCCAGAGGCTTGCAGGAGCGCCTATTGCCTTCTGGCAGTCCCGGATGGTCTGGGGGCAGAAGGAGAGCTAGGTGTTAACAAGGGAATGCAGGGGTTTCAAGAGAGAAAAAAAACCGCCTCAAGGAAATCAGCCTGGCTACCTACCTAGAAGGTGGAGTCTGGGGCCTGGGGGTCTGGAAGTGAGGTGGGGGTCAGAGGTGACCCTCCCTCAGTGTCCCTTGCCGGCCAGAGGCTTGCAGGAGCGCCTATTGCCTTCTGGCAGTCCCGGATGGTCTGGGGGCAGAAGGAGAGCTAGGTGTTAACAAGGGAATGCAGGGGTTTCAAGAGAGAAAAAAAACCGCCTCAAGGAAATCAGCCTGGCTACCTACCTAGAAGGTGGAGTCTGGGGCCTGGGGGTCTGGAAGTGAGGTGGGGGTCAGAGGTGACCCTCCCTCAGTGTCCCTTGCCGGCCAGAGGCTTGCAGGAGCGCCTATTGCCTTCTGGCAGTCCCGGATGGTCTGGGGGCAGAAGGAGAGCTAGGTGTTAACAAGGGAATGCAGGGGTTTCAAGAGAGAAAAAAAACCGCCTCAAGGAAATCAGCCTGGCTACCTACCTAGAAGGTGGAGTCTGGGGCCTGGGGGTCTGGAAGTGAGGTGGGGGTCAGAGGTGACCCTCCCTCAGTGTCCCTTGCCGGCCAGAGGCTTGCAGGAGCGCCTATTGCCTTCTGGCAGTCCCGGATGGTCTGGGGGCAGAAGGAGAGCTAGGTGTTAACAAGGGAATGCAGGGGTTTCAAGAGAGAAAAAAAACCGCCTCAAGGAAATCAGCCTGGCTACCTACCTAGAAGGTGGAGTCTGGGGCCTGGGGGTCTGGAAGTGAGGTGGGGGTCAGAGGTGACCCTCCCTCAGTGTCCCTTGCCGGCCAGAGGCTTGCAGGAGCGCCTATTGCCTTCTGGCAGTCCCGGATGGTCTGGGGGCAGAAGGAGAGCTAGGTGTTAACAAGGGAATGCAGGGGTTTCAAGAGAGAAAAAAAACCGCCTCAAGGAAATCAGCCTGGCTACCTACCTAGAAGGTGGAGTCTGGGGCCTGGGGGTCTGGAAGTGAGGTGGGGGTCAGAGGTGACCCTCCCTCAGTGTCCCTTGCCGGCCAGAGGCTTGCAGGAGCGCCTATTGCCTTCTGGCAGTCCCGGATGGTCTGGGGGCAGAAGGAGAGCTAGGTGTTAACAAGGGAATGCAGGGGTTTCAAGAGAGAAAAAAAACCGCCTCAAGGAAATCAGCCTGGCTACCTACCTAGAAGGTGGAGTCTGGGGCCTGGGGGTCTGGAAGTGAGGTGGGGGTCAGAGGTGACCCTCCCTCAGTGTCCCTTGCCGGCCAGAGGCTTGCAGGAGCGCCTATTGCCTTCTGGCAGTCCCGGATGGTCTGGGGGCAGAAGGAGAGCTAGGTGTTAACAAGGGAATGCAGGGGTTTCAAGAGAGAAAAAAAACCGCCTCAAGGAAATCAGCCTGGCTACCTACCTAGAAGGTGGAGTCTGGGGCCTGGGGGTCTGGAAGTGAGGTGGGGGTCAGAGGTGACCCTCCCTCAGTGTCCCTTGCCGGCCAGAGGCTTGCAGGAGCGCCTATTGCCTTCTGGCAGTCCCGGATGGTCTGGGGGCAGAAGGAGAGCTAGGTGTTAACAAGGGAATGCAGGGGTTTCAAGAGAGAAAAAAAACCGCCTCAAGGAAATCAGCCTGGCTACCTACCTAGAAGGTGGAGTCTGGGGCCTGGGGGTCTGGAAGTGAGGTGGGGGTCAGAGGTGACCCTCCCTCAGTGTCCCTTGCCGGCCAGAGGCTTGCAGGAGCGCCTATTGCCTTCTGGCAGTCCCGGATGGTCTGGGGGCAGAAGGAGAGCTAGGTGTTAACAAGGGAATGCAGGGGTTTCAAGAGAGAAAAAAAAAACCGCCTCAAGGAAATCAGCCTGGCTACCTACCTAGAAGGTGGAGTCTGGGGCCTGGGGGTCTGGAAGTGAGGTGGGGGTCAGAGGTGACCCTCCCTCAGTGTCCCTTGCCGGCCAGAGGCTTGCAGGAGCGCCTATTGCCTTCTGGCAGTCCCGGATGGTCTAGAAGGTGGAGTCTGGGGCCTGGGGGTCTGGAAGTGAGGTGGGGGTCAGAGGTGACCCTCCCTCAGTGTCCCTTGCCGGCCAGAGGCTTGCAGGAGCGCCTATTGCCTTCTGGCAGTCCCGGATGGTCTAGAAGGTGGAGTCTGGGGCCTGGGGGTCTGGAAGTGAGGTGGGGGTCAGAGGTGACCCTCCCTCAGTGTCCCTTGCCGGCCAGAGGCTTGCAGGAGCGCCTATTGCCTTCTGGCAGTCCCGGATGGTCTAGAAGGTGGAGTCTGGGGCCTGGGGGTCTGGAAGTGAGGTGGGGGTCAGAGGTGACCCTCCCTCAGTGTCCCTTGCCGGCCAGAGGCTTGCAGGAGCGCCTATTGCCTTCTGGCAGTCCCGGATGGTCTGGGGGCAGAAGGAGAGCTAGGTGTTAACAAGGGAATGCAGGGGTTTCAAGAGAGAAAAAAAACCGCCTCAAGGAAATCCTGGCTACCTACCTAGAAGGTGGAGTCTGGGGCCTGGGGGTCTGGAAGTGAGGTGGGGGTCAGAGGTGACCCTCCCTCAGTGTCCCTTGCCGGCCAGAGGCTTGCAGGAGCGCCTATTGCCTTCTGGCAGTCCCGGATGGTCTAGAAGGTGGAGTCTGGGGCCTGGGGGTCTGGAAGTGAGGTGGGGGTCAGAGGTGACCCTCCCTCAGTGTCCCTTGCCGGCCAGAGGCTTGCAGGAGCGCCTATTGCCTTCTGGCAGTCCCGGATGGTCTAGAAGGTGGAGTCTGGGGCCTGGGGGTCTGGAAGTGAGGTGGGGGTCAGAGGTGACCCTCCCTCAGTGTCCCTTGCCGGCCAGAGGCTTGCAGGAGCGCCTATTGCCTTCTGGCAGTCCCGGATGGTCTAGAAGGTGGAGTCTGGGGCCTGGGGGTCTGGAAGTGAGGTGGGGGTCAGAGGTGACCCTCCCTCAGTGTCCCTTGCCGGCCAGAGGCTTGCAGGAGCGCCTATTGCCTTCTGGCAGTCCCGGATGGTCTAGAAGGTGGAGTCTGGGGCCTGGGGGTCTGGAAGTGAGGTGGGGGTCAGAGGTGACCCTCCCTCAGTGTCCCTTGCCGGCCAGAGGCTTGCAGGAGCGCCTATTGCCTTCTGGCAGTCCCGGATGGTCTAGAAGGTGGAGTCTGGGGCCTGGGGGTCTGGAAGTGAGGTGGGGGTCAGAGGTGACCCTCCCTCAGTGTCCCTTGCCGGCCAGAGGCTTGCAGGAGCGCCTATTGCCTTCTGGCAGTCCTGGATGGTCTGGGGGCAGAAGGAGAGCTCTTAATTTCTTTTATAATGTTAAAATCAAAGCTATGTAGGTGGCGCCATGCTTGTCCTTGTGGATCTGTTGTTGCTGTTACTAGAAAGGCCTCCTGCCCCTCAAAATCTATCAATGATTGTAGTTTTTGAACTGGTTTAAGTTTTGTACTATGAGTAAAAGTGGGCTGGTGGTGATTCCATGAGGAATCTGCACTTTTAGATTTACCCACTTTTAGTTTTTCTAATTGTGATATTAATTCTTGATGTTCTTTTTCTAACTGAATTTGTTCTTTAAGTTGTTCTATCTTAGTCAGAACCTTTTCCTTAGGATCAATAACGGGCATCACCAAATCGGATGCAGATGTGACCGGGTTGTAAGATGGCAGTCGTTTTTTGAAAGGCAGCCATTTTGAATTATTGTATCTGACTGTCTTTGTTTCTAAAGTTTTTTCTTCAGACGGCCATTTTGAGTAATTGCATGTGGCAGTCTTTGTTTCTAAAGTTTCTTTTTCTGACGGCCATTTTGAATTACTATATTTGTCAGTGTCGGCCTCTAGGATTTCCTCCTCTGAACTAGTTGATGACTCGTTTTTCTTTGGCTCTTGTAGAGCCTTAAGGTTGTTTTTATTTTTTAGTTGTTTAGATTTTTTGGGTTTTGTCTCACTTTCAGGGTTTTTAACTTCTTCCTCACTATCTAGGGAAATAAGATCCTCTCCCTGCTCTTTTTCAATTTTAGAATCCTTGGTTAGATCTGAGGCGGCTATAGCCTCCTCCTGGGGTTGATCATTTTGCATGATCTGCTCTCCCTTAGCTACCATAACAGTAATTTTTGGGTCACTGGTGCAGAGCCTGAGAATTTCATCTATTAAGTTCCAGTACGAAAAAGTAGTCATGGGAACTTTTTCTGGGCTGAATGTGTTATAATAATCTTTTAAAGCATCCCAAACTCTTTTCCACATTTTCTCATCTATGGTTGCTTCTTGAGGGAACCATGGACAAACTTCTTTTAAGAAATCAAAAAAGGAGAGCAATTGCTTAATCTTAATCTTAACTCCCCGTGTCTTGAGGGCTTCTTTCAAGCCCTAAACAAATAATTCGTGCTGACTAAGCTTTTGTTCATGTTGACTAAGCTCTTGTTCATGCTGACTAAGCTCTTGTTCCATTATTACCCTTATTACTTTTAAGTAAGTGACTTGTTACTTACCGGGACGATTCTCTGCCATCCTCCTCTGCGGCCTTTCTCGGGACAATTCTCTGCCATCCCCTCCTGGACGATTCTCTGCCGTCCTTTCTCGGGACAATTTTCTACCATCCTTTCGTGGAACGATTCTCTGCCGTCCCCTCCTCAGGTGCTCTTCACTGGATCCTTCATATTCAGGTCCCGGTTCGGGCGCCACGTGTCCTGACCCGGGGCACAGTCAAACAGGTTCCCTGGGGGAGGGAGTCAGAGATGGGACAAACATACGTGCACACACTATGAGGTGCTGATCAAGTCTTCTTCTTCTCCTTCTTCCGTTTATTGAGGAAAAATGGCGAGTTATATACTGCTGGTGGGCACCAATTGGTTGCCCGAAATCCAAATGAGATAGAACAGCATGAACCAATCATTGATGTGGGTGGATCTCTCCCATTGCCTAGAAATCCAGCCACTTCCAGGGAGAATGGTTGGTCACATGATTTCTGAGAAATGGTTTGCTCAGTGAGGAAGTGAAACCTAATAGTTTCCAAGATGGTGAATAGCTCAAGATGGCAGATAGCTCAAGATGGCTTCCATATGCAATGCCCTCCACAGATTATATCAATTCTTCCAATCCAGGAACATGGGATGTCCTTCCACTTTTTTGTGTCATTTTCAATTTCTTTTTTTATCTTCTCATAGTTTTCCTTGTGAAGGTCTTTAACTTCTTTGGTTAGATTTATCCCTAAGTATCTTATACTTTTTATGGCTTTGGTAAATGGAACAACTTTTTTCAGTTCTATCTCAGTCTGCCTGTTGTTCTTATATAGAAATGCTATAGATTTCTGGATATTAATTTTGTATCCTGCAACTTTACTGTATTCATGTATTATTTCCAGAAATTTTTTTTATGGAAACCAATGGGTCTTCTATGTATACAATCATGTCATCTGCAAATAGAGTTTCACCTCTTCTTTTTCTATTCGAATTCCTTTTATTTTTTCCTCTTTTCTGATTGCAGTGGCGAGGACTTCCAGTACTATTTTGAAGAGGAGTGAAGAAAGTGGACATCCTTGTCTTGTACCCATTTTTAGTGGAAAAGCTTTCAGCTTTTCTCCATTGAGGATGATGTTCGCTATGGGTTTTTCATAGATAGCTTTTATTGTGTTGAGAAATGACCCTTCTATGCTGATTTTGCTGAAAGTCTTGATCATGAAGGGATGTTGTATCTTATCCAATGCTTTTTCTGCATCAATTGATATGACCATATAGTTTTTATCTTTCTTCCTATTAATATGGTGTATTACATTTATGGTTTTGCGTATGTTGAACCAACCTTGCATTCCTGGGATAAAGCCTACCTGATCATGATGTATAATCTTTTTCATAAGTTGTTGTGTATGATTTGCTAATTTCTTGTTGAGAATCTTTGAGTCTATATTCATCAGGGATATTGGTCTATAGTTTCCCTTCCTTGTCCTGTCCTTATCTGTTTCATGGATAAGGGTGATAGAGGCTTCATAGAATGAATTAGGGAGAGATTCACCCTTTTGGATCTTTAGAAATAACTTGAGCAGAATGGGAGTTTACTCTTCTTTGAAAGTTTAATAGAATTCAGAGGTGAAGCCATCAGGGCCAGGGCTTTTTTTTGTTTGGAGGTTATTTATAACTGATTTGATCTCCTGGCTTGTTATGGACCCATTCAGACTTTCTATATCCTCCTGGCTCGATCTAGGTAGATTATACGTGTCCAGAAATTTGTCCATCTCATCCAGATTGTCTTGTTTCTTGGCATATCGTTGTTCATAGTATCCTCTAATGATGTTCTGTATTTCTACTTTGTCTGTTGTTATATTTCCAGCTTCATTGCAGATTTGATTCACCTGGTTCTTTTCTCTCTTCTTCTTAATAAGTCTCGCTAGTGGTGTATCAATTTTGTTTATCTTTTCAAAGAACCAGCTTTTACTTTCATTTATTTTCTGTATTGTTCATTTATTTTCTATTTCATTTATTTCTGCTCGTATCTTTATTATTTCCTTTCTCCTGGAGTTTTTTGGGTCTTTTTACTGTTTGTCTTCTTTCCGTCTTCCTCTTATGTGCACTAATTGCTATGAACTTCCCTCTTATGACTGCTTTAGCAGTGTCCCAAAGATTATGGAAACTCGTGTCCTCATTGTCATTGGCTTCCATGAACCTTTTTATTTCAGTCTTTATTTCTTCAGTAGTTGTGGAGTCATTCAGGAATAAGTTATTAAGTTTCCATGTATTTGAGTATTTTTGAGGATTTCTCTTGAAATTAAACTCAAGTTTAATTCTATTTTGGTCAGAGAAGATTCAGGGTATAGTTTCTATGCCTTTGAATCTGTAGAGTCTTGCTTTGTGCCCTATGATGTGGTCAGTCTTCAAGAATGTTCCATGTGGCTGTGAGAAAAAACTGTATCTCGAGGTTTTGGGATCGAAAGTTCTATAGATATTTGTTAAGTCCATTTGATTTATGATATCATTTAGATCCTTTATCTCTTTACCTATTTTTGTCTTGATGATCTAGCCAGAGGGGATAGTGCAGTGTTGAGGTCTCCAAGAATTAGTGTGTTGCAGTCTATCTCCCTTTTTAGATCTAACAGTCTTTCCTTCACATATTTGGGTGCTCCTGTGTTAGGCGCATAGAAATTTACAAGCGTTATATATTCTTGATCGATTGACTCTTTTACTACAATAGAGTGCCCTTCTTTGTCTCTTTGAACAGTTTTTGTTTTAAAACCTATTTTGTGAGAGATTAGTATTGCGACTCCAGCTTTTTTTTTGCTTCCCATTTGCATGGAAAATTTTTTTCCAACCCTTCAGTTTCAGTCTATGTACATCTTTATCCATGAAGTGGGTTTTTCTGTAGGCAACAGGTAGAGGGTTTTTGTTTTTTAATCCACTCAGCCAGTCTGTGTCTCTTGATTGGCGAATTTAATCCATTAGCATTCCATGTTATTATCGATGTTACTGGATCTGTCCTGACGTTTAAATTAGCCATGGTCTTAGTTGCCTTTTACTCCTTTGTTTCTGGCTGTTACTTCTTTAGTTTCCTGGAACAATACTTTATTCAGGGTTTCTTGGAGAGCTGGCCTGGTGATGGCAAATTCTTTTAGGTTTTGTTTGAGAAGATTTTAATCTTTTTTTCCCATATGAACAATAATCTAGCAGGATACAATAATCTTGGTTGAAATTGTTTCTCTCTTAACACTTTCAATACATCTTCCCATTCTTTCCTTGCTTGCATTGTTTCTGTTGAGAAGTCTGGTGTTAGCCTGATGAGGTGACCTTTGTATGTCACTTGTTGTTTCTCTCTTGCCAGTTTTAGTATCTTATCTTTATCTGTGGTCTTAGTCAATCTTGCTACAATGTACCTTGGGGAAGATCTTCTTGGGTTGATTCTATTTGGGGTCCTTTGTATTTCTTGGGTCTGGATGCTTGAGTGCCTCTCTAGACTTGGGAAATTTTCTTCCAAGATTTCATGGAATAGGTTTTCCATGCCCTTATTAGTTTCTTCATCTTCTGGGATACCAATTATTCAAATGTTAGGACGTCTAATGGAATCTAGTATTTCTCGTATGTTATCCTCATGTTTTTTTGTTATTTCCTCTATCTTTTTGGTGTTTTTCTCTAGGTCAGAAGTTTTATCTTATACATCAGAGATTCGATCTTCAGCATGGTCTAGTCGACTTTTAATACTTTCAAGAGAGTTTTTGATTTCTTGTATTACAGACTTCACCTCTAATAGTTCCATCTTATTCTTTCTTAGCATGTCCATTTCTTCCTTCATATCGTGGAAGGACTTTCTCATCTCCTGTAGTTCTTTGTCTATTTTCTGTTCCAGCTCATAGTATTTGTTCAACATGAATGTTCTAAATTCCATCTCGGACATTTTGGTAACGTGTTCTATTTTTTCAAGAAAAGGAAGGGAGTTACTGTGTTGTTTTTATGAAGACATATTTCCTGCTTTATTCAGACCTGAGGTTCTTCTTCTACTTCTAACCACTGGGAGATGTTTTCCCTTTAAAATACCTTTTAAGAGAAAGTTTCCTCGAATAGGAGAAAGAGTTTTCCCTTTTTGCTGTGGAATGAAGACTGCCAAAATCTCTCTTTGATTGTGTTTAGCAGTGTGATCAAAGGAAAAATATTCTCTTCAGCTGTACAAGGGAAAGTATCTCCTTCTTCACAGGAGGTTCAGTGAAAGGGAGCATCCCAGAGAGTCTTAAAATAGTAGAATATCTCAGGACTGTAATTCTAGACCTATCTAAACCACCAGGGATGGTGTAGATGGAGGGAGTAAGGACCAAATAAGTGAGAAGAAAATAATAAGGAAAATAAAGAAAAAGTCATGCGCCACGGGGATCGAGAGATGAGAGTGGGGTGTCTGTAGGGCTGAGGGCCTTCCTGGCTGATAGAGGGGTTTCTGGCTTGGGGGTCCTGGGACTGGAACTTCGGGGGACAGTCCTCCCTCACATTTCCTGGCCCAGGGTCGAGAGATGGGAGTCGATACTAGGGAATTTTAGAACTGTGACTCTGGATCTGTCTAATCCCTCTGGCAGGGTGGAGAATGAGGAAAAGAGGATAATATAAGAGGAAAGAAAAGAGTATAGAGGAGAATAAAGGAAAAGTCATGTGCCGCGTGATTTCCACGATTTTGCCAAGGGACTAGAGATGGAACTGGAGGGCTCCTGAAGAGCAAGGACCGGTCTGGTCTGTGGGACAAGGGAGAGGAGGGTATTAACAAAACAAAAAGGAAGAGCAAAGAAAAAAAATAAAACCCTGCCTACCTTTCTAGGGGGGTGGAGTCCTGGTCTTGGGAGCCTGGAAGTGGAGCAGGGGCAATGGTGCCCCTGCCTTAGTTTCCCTTGATGGCCAGGGTTTTTGAGATGTAACTGGAGGGCTCTTGCAGAGCAAGGACCTGTCTGGTCTTTCTATGGGGTGAGGTCCTTGTCTTGGGAGCCTGGAAGTGGAGCAGGGGCAGTGGTGCCCCTGCCTCAGTTTCCGTTGCTGGCCAGGTGCTTAGAGATGGAACTGGAGTGCTCCTGCAGAGCAAGGGCCGGTCTAGTCCCTTCGCTTATTTTTTGTCTAGATGATAAGTCCAAGGGAGACAGTGGTACACTGACATCACCAATGATTATTGTGTTGCACTCTATCTCTCCTTCTAGCTGTAGCAGTCTTTCCTTCATGTACTTGGGTGCTCCCAAAATTGCATGAATAGGTATTTATAAGTGTTATATCTTCTTGATGAATCAGCCCTTTTAGTACCGTATAATGTCTTTATATGTCCCTTCTTACAGCTTGTCTTATATTTTATTTTGTCTCAGGTCAATATTGCAACTCCTGCCTCTTTTTGATTTCCATTTACATGGAATAACTTTTTCCAGCCCTTCACTTTTGGTCTATGTATGTATTTATCCATGAGTTGTGTTTTTTGTAGGGACCAGATAGAAGGTTTCTATTTTCTGACCATTCAGCCAGTCTGTGTCTCTTGATTGGAGAATTTGATTTGTTAACATTGAACATTATTATAGATATTTGCAGACTTGTCTCTGTCATTTTACTAGCTATTTTCTTTGTTGGTTGTTCTCTAGTTTCTGTCTATCTATTTCTAGTTGTCTTGTTATAGCACTCTCTTCACTACTTCTTGAAGAGCTGGTCTAGTGTTAGTAAATTCTTTCAGGCTTTTATTTATTTATTTATTTTGGAGAGGTTTTTTTGCGATAGGGTGTGTGCGCTCGCCAGACAGACAGAGAGAGACAGAGAGACAGAAAGTAAGAAATCACCCCCCAGAGGGGATGGCCACGCCGCAATCCCTTCTCCTCCATTCTCCTCTCGGGATCTTGGGCAGGCACGCACATGTGCCCGGCATGAGTTTAAGCCACCGGGTCCGGGATTCAAACCACGGTCGACTATGTGGGAGTTCAGTGACATAGCCATTATGCTAACTGCTGGTCCCGAGGCTTTTATTTTTTTAATCAGAGAAATTTTTATCTTCTTTTCCTCCCATTGGAAGAATGTCCTGCTGAGTATAATATTCTCAGTTAAAATTGTTTTTCTTATAGCGTTTTGAATATATCTTTCCATTCTTTCCTTGTGTGCACTGTTTCAGGTGAGAGATCTGAAGTTAGCTCCCAAAAATGAGAATAATATATGAGAAATACTAGATACCATTAAATGTCCAAACATCCAGAAAATTGGTATCCCAGAAGGTGAAGAGACTAATAAGGGCATTGACAATCTATTCCATAAAATCCTGCAAGAAAACTTTCCAAACCTAGAGAGGCATTCAAAGATCCAGTCTCAAGAAATACAAAGGATCCCAAATAGAATCAACCCAAGAAGATCTTCTCTAAGACACTTTATAGCCAGATGGACCAAAACCACAGACAAAGACAAGATATTGAGATTGACAAGAGAGAAACATCAAGTTACCTACAA
Organism: Tupaia tana; assembly: GCA_026018925.1. Taxonomy (NCBI): domain Eukaryota; kingdom Metazoa; phylum Chordata; class Mammalia; order Scandentia; family Tupaiidae; genus Tupaia; species Tupaia tana. The sequence goes on from JAKSZU010000009.1 coordinate 105,315,407, forward strand.
AGGATATCCTGAAATTAAAGAATATTCTGAATCTTTCTAGAAATAAATCTGGAGGGTGAAGTCTCAGCAGAAAATCTTCCTTTTTAGTCCCTGAAAGCAATATTTCACAGTTGAAGTTCAATAGCCATCTCAGAGAGGCTCTTTTTAAAAATTATTTTATTTATTTTTTTATTATTATATTTTATACATTCAATTGCTATACATAATTTAGATTGTAAAAGGAATTTATCCAGCATGAAATACAACTCAGAACAGTCCAGTTGAGAATACTATACATGTCATCATCAACAGGAAATAAGCCTTTTCTGTGCCCCATGAATATCTTACTTTCTTATTTTTTCTTTCAAATTTCCTTCCCTGCGTTCTTTGCCTCTCCCTCTCCTTCCACTCTGTCCCCAGTATCCGAAACTCTTTTCGTGCTTTTATGTCCTCTAGTATTTCAGTCTCTACCATAGATTGTGGACAGTCGGTATTTATTAAGTAGGGACATACAGTATCTTGCTTTCATAGCCTGACTTGCTTTACTCAGCAATAAATCTTCCATATTTGCCTGCTTTCTATCTAATGCCAGCATCTTGGGTCCAGCAGGTGGCATGATGGTTAAGGGTGTCGGACTCCCACGTGGCTGACTGTGGTTTGAGTCCTGGACCTGGAGGCTTGTCTTCTCACTTTTTTTCTCTCTCTCTCTGTCTCTCTTTCACTCTGTCCCTCTCCAGTTAAAATTTAAAATAAATGAAGTTAAGAGGCCACCAGGTGGCATGGTGATTAAGGGTGCTGGACTCCCACATGGCCAACTGCGGTTTGAGTCCTGGACCAGGTGGCTTGTTTTCTCACTTTCCTTTCTCTCTCTCTCTCACTCTGTCCCTCTCTGGTCAAATTAAAATAAATAAATAAATAAATAAATATAAATTTCAATAAAATAATTATTTCAAAAAATGCCAGAGTTTTGTTTTTTATATCTAAGAGTATTCCATGAACTATATGTGTCACACTTTCTCAATCCATTCATCTGTTTGTAGACATTTGGGTTGGTTCCATGCCTTAGCAATCATGAATAATACTGCAATAAATATAGAAATGCAAGTACTTTACTAACTGAGCATTCTCCTGTCTTTGGATAGGTGCCTGGGAATGGTATCGCTGGATCATACGGTACTTCTATTTGAAGATCATTGAGGGCCATCTGTGTTGTTCTCCACAGTGGCTGGACCAATTTACATTCACACCAACGGTGTAGGAGAGTTCCCCTTTTACCACAACCTACGCAACACTTATCACACTTATCAATTTTTTTGTATTTTTAGTCTTTACCATTCTGAAAGTTTTTTTTTTTTTTTTTTTTTTTTTTTTTTTACTTTTTTTTTTTTTCTTTTTTTTTTTTGGAGAGGTTTTTGCTATAGGGCGCGTGCGCTCGCCAGACAGACAGAGAGAGACAGAGAGATAGAAAGCAGGAAATCACCCCCCAGGGGGGATGGCCACGCCGCAATCCCTTCTCCTCCATTCTCCTCTAGGGATCTCGGGCACGCACGCACACGCGCCCGGCGTGAGCTTAAGCCACCGGGTCCGGGACTCGAACCGCGGTCGACTACGTGGGAGTCCAGCGACATAGCCATTACGCTAACTGCTGGTCCCTGAAAGTGGTTTTAATCTGCATCTCCCTTATGATGCTTTTTTGCTATTCATATGTGATTCTTAGAGAGTTGTTTATTCAGCTCATTTTCCCATTTTTAATTGGGATATTTTTTTTTCTGGGTAAGCCACCTGAGTTTTCTGTTTATTCTAGTTATCAGTCCCTCATCTTGGACATAGTTAAAGAAAATATTCTCCCATTCCTAGGGTTGTTGATTCATGCTAATTACTGTGTCCTTTTCTGTAGAAACTTCTTAATCTGATATAATCCTTTTTGTCTATTTTTGGAATTATTACCTGTGCTTTGGGTGTCTTACTTAAGAAGTCTTTGCCTACCCCAATGTCTCCCAGAGTATCCTAAGTGTTTTCCATTTGTAGTTCTATAGTTTGAGGTCTTAGGTTTATAGCTTTGATTCACTTTGAGTTGATTTGTGTTAATGGTGAGAGATAGGGGTTCAGATTCACCTTTCTGCAGGTGGTTACCCAATTTTTCCAGCACCATTTGCTAGAGGTTTTCCTTTTCCCTCTGGATTGACTGGTATCTTTTGTCAAAGATCAGTTGGCTGTATGTTTTGGGGTTTATTTTTGGGGTCTCTATTCTGTTCCATTTGTCAAACAACATATCTGTTTTACTACCAATACGAGGCTTTTGTTTGTTTGTTTTTTTGAGAGGTTTTTGCTATAGGGCATGTGTGCTCACCAGAAAGATAGAGAGAGACAGAAAGACAGAAAGCGAGAAATCACCTTCCAGGGAGGATGGCCATGCCACAATTCCTTCTCCTCCATTCTCCTTTTGGGATCTTGGGCACACATGCACACGTGCCCAGCATGAGTTTAAGCCACCAGGTGTGGGACTCCACTGTGGTCGACTACATGGGAGTCCAGTGTCATAGCCATTACACTATCTGCTGTTCCCCAATGCTGTTTCAATTATCACAACTTTTTAATAAATTTTGGGGTTAGAGAGTGTGATGCCACCAATGCCAGTCTTGTGTAGGATTGCTTTGGCAATATGAGTTATTTCATGATTCCAAACAAATTCTTTGATTGTCTTTTCTAGGTCTGTGAAGAATGTCTCCTGTAATTTTACAGGGATTATATTAAATATGTAGACTAATTTATTTAGAATTGCTGTTTTTGAGTATGTTATTTCTCCTATTCCAAGAAGATGGGATGTCCTTCCACATTTGGTGTCATTTTCAATTTCTTTTTTAAGATTTTCATAGTTTCCCTTGTAAAGGTCTTTTACATCCTTTGTTAGATTTACTCCTATATATCTTTTACTATATGTGGCTATGGTAAATAGGATTACTTTCTTCCATTCTGCCTCTGTCTGCTTGTTGTTTGTATGTAGAAATGAAATAGATTTCTGTTAAGTGTAGTTTGTATACTGCCACTTTGCTGTATTCTTTTATTACTTCTAGAAGTTTTTTCATGGGTATCATTGTGTCTTCTATGTATAAAACCATCTTGTCATCTGCAAACTAAAGTAATTTCAACTCTTCTATCCCTATTAGAATGCTTTTTATTTTATTTTCTAGTCTGATTGCATTGACTAGTTCTTCCAGTACTATATTGAATAAGAGTGGAGAGAGTGGGCAGCCTTGTCTTGTACCAGTTTTTAGTGGAAAAGTTTTCAGCTTTTACCCTTTAAGTATAATGTTAGCTATAGACTTTTCACAGATGGCTTTTATTATGCTGAGAAATGATCCTTCTATGCTGATTTTGCTGAAATTCTTAATTGTGAAGGGATGTTGTGTTTTGTTAAATGTTTTTTTATGCATTGATTGAAATGATCATATAGTTTTTATCTTTCTTTCTGTTAATATGGTGTGTTATGTTTATGATTTTGCATATGTTGAACCATCCTTTTATACTTAGAATAAAGCCTACCTGGTCATGATATATAATCTTTTTTATATGCTTTTGGATACAATTTGAAAATAGCATGTTGAAAAATTTTTGCATTTGTATTCCTCAGAAAAATTGGTCTGTAGTTTTTCTCTGGTCATATCCTTATCAGTTTGGGGAATGAGGGTGAAGGAAGCTTCATAGAGTAAATTCATGAGGTTCCTTTCTTATTGATCTTTAGAAGTAATTTGAGTAGAATGGAGGTTACCTCTTCTTTAAAAGTTTTATAGAATTCAGAAGTGGAGCCATCAGGACCTGAGATTTTCTTTGTTGAGAGGCTATTATTACCGATTTAATCTCATTGTTTGTTATGGGTCTATCTGGCTCTCTTTGACCTCTTGAGACAATCTTGGTTGATTATATGTGTCTAGGAATTTGTCCATCTCATCCAGGTTTTCTTGTTTGTTGACATATAGTCATTCATAGTATCCCCTAATGATGTTTTGTGTTTCTATTATGTCTGTGGCAGTATTTCCTGTCATTGTGAATTTAATTTATCTGGTTTCTTTCTCTCTTCTTAATTAGTCTAGCTAATGGTGTGTCAATCTTGTTTATCTTTTCAAAGAACCAGCTTTTGCTTTCTTTTATTTTCTGTATAGTTTGTTTATTTTTTATTTTATTTATTTCTGCTCAAATCTTTATTATTTCTTTTCTCTTGGCATGTTTTGGATTTTTTTGGTTGTTTTTCCAATTCCCTGATGCATGATGGTGGGTTCCCCATTTGCCACATTTCCATCTTATTCTTATGCACACAAATTGCTACAAACTTCCCTCTTATGACTGCTTTTGCAGTGTCCTATAGATTATGGAAACTCACACACTCATTATCATTTGTTTTTGTGAATCTTTTTATTTCAGTCTTAATCTCTTTGGGAGTTGTGAAGTCATTCAGGAGTAGGCTATTTAGTTTCCATGTTTTTGTGTATTTTCCAAGGATTTTCATGAAACCAATATCAAGTTTAATTCCATCATGGTCAGAGAAGATGCTGGATATAATGTCTATGCCTTTGCATCTGTAATGGCTGGTTTTATGCCCTATCATGTGGTTAGTCTTCAAGAAGGTATCATGCGGTTTGAGAAAAATGTATTATTTTGTGGTTTTGGGTTGAAAGTTCTGTAGATGTCTGTCAAGTCCATCTGATCTATGTATCATTTAGGTCTCTTTGCTTATTTTTTGTCTCATTGATCTGTCTAAAGGAGATAATGGGATTTCTAAGCCTCACAGTACTCAGATGCACCTAGACCTGTCTAGGTAGCGGGTGAAGGCTGAGCAGCAAATGGGAAAGTTGGGTACAAGGAAAGAAGATAGAGAACAGAAAAGGGAAGGGAATAAAAAAGAAAAAAGACAGAACAACCCAAGAACAACAGAAAAAAGGAGAAAGCACTCCCCCCCAAAATTAAATTTAATTAAACTAAAGAATGAAAACAAAATGGGTATCAAATGCAGAGATGGGGATATCTGCAAGTACTCTTTCCTATATGGGGGAGAGAGAAAAAAAATAGCAAGAGAAAGGCACAGAAGGAAAAAACTTTATTTTTTTTAAGTTAGAAAATAAGAGCATAGAGAGAAATTTTTCCTACCTTTTCTAGTCTCTGGTGCCTCGAAGGGGAGGGGCACTGGCTGGCAGCTTCACAGGAATGATGCTAGGCCCAGAAAAGTGTAGCACATGCAGAGATGGGATATCTACAAGTTCTCTCTCCTATATGGGTGAGGTAGAGAAAAATTAGCAAGAGAAAGACACGGGGGGGGGGGACTTTTTTAAGTTAGAAAAGTTATAAAATAAGAGGATAGAGAGAGATTTTCTAGCTTCTGTGGTCTCAGCGGGGAAGGGCACTGGCTGGGGATTCACAGTAGCAATGCTGGGTCCAGAATAGGGCAGCACATGCAGAGAGGGGATGCCTGCAAGTACTTTTATATGGGGAAGGGAGAGAAAAATTAGCAAAAGAAAGGCACAAGGTGAAAAAACATTTTTTAAAAAAAGTTAGAAAATAAGAGGATATAGAGAGATTTTTCCCTATCTTTTCTAGTTCTTGGGGTCTCATGGGAGCAGGGTACATGTGGGGGCTTCACTGTAATGATAATGGACCCAGAAAAGGGAAGCACATGCAGATATGGGGATGCCTGCAAGTACTCTGTCCTTTTCTGGCTGCTGGGGTCTGGGAGGGAAGGGACACTGACTGGTGGCTTCACAGCAGTTTTTCTGGGCCCAGAAAAGGGCAGTACATGCAGAGATGGGGCATGGAGAATATGTTGTTTCCATTTGGGACTCTGTATTTTTTGAATCTGGATGTCTGAATGTTTGTCTGGATTTGGAGAGTTTTCTGCAACTATTTCACGGAACAGATCTTGTCTGATTCTTTGCCTTCTGGAACACCTATTTATTCAGATATTTGAACATTTAATGGTGTCTAGTATTCACTCTATATGGTTCTCATTTTGTTTTTATCACTCTTGTCATTGTTTTTGGTGGTTTTATCTAAGTCAGACTTTTGTTTAAGTCAGATTTTAGTCTTCACCTCTAGAAGTTCTGTTTGGTTCTTTTTTATGTTGTCTATCTCCTCCAAGTCATGGTAGGACTTCCTCATTTCCTCATGTTCAATGTCTCTTTTCTTTTGAATCTCATAGAGTTTTGTCACCATGAATATTCTAAATTATTTTCTTGACCTTTCAGTAAAGTCTTCTGCTTTTTCTATAGTCGGGGACAAGTTACTATGTTCTCTTGTTAGAGACATATTTCCTGATTTTCACATAACTGAATCTCTTTGATGATTTTTAGTCATTTGATGTGGATTCACCCTGGTCCCTGGCTGGACAAGGGTCTTCAGATGGAGATGACTGCTTAAGAGTCCTACAATTTTCCTATTCCATGTGGGGGGAGAAGAGTAAAGAATTAGCCAAAAAAGGGGGGGGGGGAGCACTACCCTTCTAGCTTGGAAACTTGGAGGTGAGCTTGGAAGTCAGGGGTGTGGCTAAAGGTTGATCCATCTCTAATCATCATCCCTGTCTGGGCAGGAGTCTTCAGATGGAGATGTTTGCTTAAGAGGCCTGTAATTCCCCTGTCCTTTCTAGCTCTGAAACTGCGAGGTGAATTTGGAAGTCAGTGATGTGACTTGGGCTGATCATCCCTGACCCTGGTCTCTGGCTGGGAAGGAGTCTTCAGATAGAGATGTTTTTTTTAAGAGGCTTGTAATTCCACTGTCCTTTCTAGCTCTGAAACTTGGAGGTGAATTTGGAAGTCAGTGGTATGGCTTTGGCTGATCAGCCCTGTTCCCTTCCTGGGCAGGAGGCTTCAAATGGAGATTTTCCAAGTCTGTTTATTTTAATTAGGGAATTAACCCATAACATTAAATATTGTTATCAATATTTGAAGACTTATCTCTGTCATTCTGTTAGCCATATTCTTGGTTGTTTTTCGTTCTCTTCTTTCTTTTTTCTTTTTCTTTCTTTCTTTTTAAGAGGTTTTTGCTATAGGGTGCATGCACTCACCAGAAAGACAGAGAGTGACAGAGAGATAAAAAGCAAGAAATCACCCCCTACAGGGGATGGCCACACCGCAATCCCTTCTCCTCCATTTTCCTCTTAGGATCTTGGGCAGCATGCACATGCGCCTGGCATGAGTTTAAGCCACCGGGTCTGGGACTCGAAACACGGTCGACTATATGGGAGTTCAGTGACATAGCCATTATACCAACTGCTGGTCCCCCTCGTTCTCTTATTTCTGTTTGTCTCTTTTTAGTTTTCCTGATATAATACTCAGTACTTCTTGAAGAAAGCTGGTCTAGTGTTGAATTCTTTCAGGTTTTGTTAATCTGGGAATGATTTTATTCATTCTTCCCATTTGGAAGATAAACTTGCTGGGTATAGTATTCTGGTTGAAATTGTTTTTCATTTTGTGCTTTGCATATATCTTCCCATTCTTTCCTCACTTGCATTGTTTCACTTGAGAGGTCTGGTGTTAGTCTAATAGAAGAATCTTTGTAAGTAACTTGATGTTTCTCTCTTGCCATTTTAAGAATCTTCTCTGTGACTTTTACTATTGTGGCATGATGTGATGAGTTGGGGAGGATCTTTATATGTTGGTTCTATTTGAAGTTATTTTTATTTATTTGGTCTGAATGTTTCCATTTTTCTCTAGATTTATAAAGTTTTCAGATATTATTTTATGGAAGAGGGTTTTTTAGGCCTTTCATGGATTTTTCACCTTCTCAAATATTCATTATGTGGATATTGGGCATTTCATAAGGTCTAGAATTTCTCATATGTTATCCTCATATTTTCTGGGTTATTTTTTGTTCTTTTTGGTGTTTTTGTCTGTGTTGGAGACTTTGTCTTCAAAGTCAGAAATTCTTTCTTCTGCATGGTCCATTCTCCTGTTAATGCTTTAGAGGGATATCTTAATTTCTTGTATTGTAGTATTTATTCTTGTATTAATTTCCATTAATTCTGTTTGATTCTTCTTTAGGTTTTCTATCTCCTTATGGAATTTCACTTTCACTTACTGTAATAATTTTCTCATTTCCTGGAATTGATTGTATTCTCTTACATCTGATTGAGTTTGTCACAATGAATGTTTGGAATTCTTTCTCCGACATTTCTGTGAATTCTTTCGTGCTGTCCTTTTTTACTGATGGGTCATTGTGTTCTCAAGGAGGAGAGTTATTTCCTGGTTTTCTCATGTTCTGTCTCTGTGCTGTTTTGTGGTCATTTCATGCATTATTCACTTCTTCCTATTTATTGGAGTAGATTCTGTAGTATTGGAGGACAGAACATCATCTTCAAATCTCAGATATGTTCTGGTTAGGGGGCTGTGTTTTCTATATCAGAGCAAATAAAGTTTATATCAGTAGCTTCAGGTTTTTTGTTCTATCATCCTTTCACCTCCTGATGAGCTGGGGATGAGCTACAAAGATATTATTTAGTGAAGATGGTCAAATTGCACACTGGCACCAGGCTGAAAGTTCCAATGGAAAACCTGGGGTATTGGGCTCCACTCATGATAAGAGGTCTGCTGGAACCAGAATCCATCTTTTAGCATGTGGGTGCAGTGGCTGGACTGCAAATTCCAAAGGTAAACTTGGCGCATTGGACTCTACTCATGACGAGAAGTCTGCTGGGACCAGAACTGCATGTCTCCCAGTCAGTGAGGCTCAGGAAGCAGGCAGCATGGCATGGTTACCAGTCCACAAGTTCCAAAGGCAAAATGGAGGTTTGGGGCTACAGTCATGATGAGAGCCCTGCTGGGACCAGAACCCAAGTCTCCCAGCATGCATTCAGGGCTCCCTAAGAAGACAGCAAGGCATGGTAACCTGCCACAAGTTCTCAAATAAATTCTTTTCTATCCTTTTCCCTCTGACTTTGTGAATTCTTCACAGCCAGCAGCTCATTAACTTCCTGAAATGTTGGTATCACCATCTGTAAAATTGAGATAATAGAATTAACTTATTAGATTTTTATGGGTGTTAAATGAGTAGAAAGTATTATTTAAGTATTTGATAGACAACCAAAATATCAAATCTTCCTAGTAACAGTGTCACGAACTTAGGGACAAGAAAATTCATGCTGGGAGAGGTCAACCATCTTCGAATTTGGGTCAGTTTAACAGTGCTATGCTCCAAAAATACCTAGAAGAATACCTGGTACCAAGTAGGTTTTCTATAACAATTCATTCTCTTCCTCTAGACTTGAAGTTTTAAGGCTTGAATATGCATGTTGTCTTGTTCAGAGTTAGTGAGAGGAGAAGGAAAGTGAAGACAGAAGTAGACAAAGTCACACTTTAATGCGAAAGCACTGGAGGTTACTCTTCCTTACTCAGGCACATTTCTTAGTTTTCCCTGCTTGTCTGCCTTCATTCTTCACTAAGCACTGTTTCCAGAGAACAGAACCTATATCTTCAACTGCCTAACAGTTCTTTTCCACCAGGAGGTACTGAGTTGATGAGACTGAGAATATAGCTTTTCAAAAGCACATTCCAGATAAGCTCCCCCTACTCTCCTGAATTTGGGCAGATTTCACCTAAATTAGGCTGAGAGTTGGGAGGAGAGTAGATGGCGAATTAGGAGGGGGCACCATCAGTAATCCAATCTCAGGCTTTCTACCTTCTGCCTTGATACCAACCAATGACAAGAAAGCAATGCCTTTTCAGAAGGAACAGAACTAGCCCTACTTCAGCTTAATTATTGGTTGCCAGTTTGTTGTGAATGGCATTCTGAGGCATTGCTAATCTTGGCACAAGTATACAAACACACACACACACACACCATTTTGTCTGTGGCTTTTTTCTCCCTTACCTTCTTTATTCCCCAGTTCTAGTATCAGACTTTATTATCATTTAGGATATGCTAAATTCCCATTCATCAGGGAATTCATGTGATGAAAAAAATCTTATTTCTTCAGCTTGTCTTCCTACAACTTTCCTTAGTCCTTGCTCATTCGGACTTTTCCTGGAGGCTGCTGTCTCTAAACCAGCCAAGGCCAATTTTTCATCTTTGAACTCATCTTGCTTACTTTCTCAGGCTCTACTCAATCCATCAATTGTCTATATTTCTTAATTTCAGCCCCTGTCCTTTCTACTTCTCTGCTTACATATGAGCCCAATTAGTTCTTAATTTTTAGAAGAAAATAATAAAGAAGGGAAAAGAGAGAAAGAAAGGAAAGAAAAAGAAGGGGAGAAAGGCAAAGGGAGGGGACATAGGGAAGGGGAAAGGACAGGAAGGTAGGAGAAAAAAAGAAATCCCTCTTAAGACTCTCTTAACTCACTCACTCACCCATCAGCCAGACTTCTGCACAGACTTCTAGATAGTTTGAGGCCACTGTCTTTACTTCCTCACTTTTATCACAATTACTATAGTTTACTTTGTTTACTAATCCCTGTAGACGCTTAAAAATTTTCAAATTGATTTAAGGTTGTAAAAGTCAATGAACATAGGTTGGCCCTACTTGATCTTCCTTTGCCACTTATGTTAATTCTTCCAGCATTGTTAACATCCCTACACACACATACACCTACACAAGTGCACACACACCTTCTTTCAGTACTCTGTACAGGCTTCTCCTTCTGATATAGTCACTTTTTTCTATTTTCTGTTATACATTCTGTGCTTCTGCAGGCTGATCCTGGGGTGCCAAACTTATCTTTCTTGTTTACATTTTACAAAAAATTCTCTAAGTGATATCACGTGCCCCCTGGTTTCAACAACCCTTCTACAATAATCACCCACATATCTGTATCTCATAAATTTTCCCCCTGAGCTCTAGACAAATAGAACAACAGCTGGCATTTATTGAACCAATGTACCAAGAACTGTGTCTTATATTTTGAATGCTTTTTCTTTTTCCATGGAATCTTCACAAAAGCTTTCTGGGGGCAGGAATTCCTTGCTATACTTCCCATTTTAATTATTTATTAAAGTAAATCTCAAATTGCTTAGTTAACTTATCTAGTTCCATAGATAATAATTGGCATGATTAGGATTTTAATTCAAGTCTGTTCAACCTCAGAGTTTTGTTCTTAACACTTTGCTCTATCAGGTAGAGAATGATACCATAATGTCACAGCAAAATGGTGTAAAACTTTGCAAATGGAGAGCTTGTTTGTAGCTTGGGCAAAGTATAATAGGAGATTAGAGATTATTTTATAGAGACAACAGCATGAGATCTTCAAAAAGTTGGAGAAGTATAACTGGAGAAGGAAGATCCTTCCAGGCTAGACAAAAAAAATATATATCAAAGTCAAAAAGCATAAAAAACACAGTTTTCATGTCAGGCAAAAATATTTGGTCTTTATCTCTAAGATTTTCTCATAGCAATATAGAAGGTGGACACCAGTAAGAGTCTGAGGCACAGAGAGCATCTGGGGAGGTATTGTAATAGTCCAAGCAAAAGGCAAATGTGTTTTGAACTAGTAAAGTATTTTGGGGGTGCTGTGAGAAGGACAGATTTAGTCAAAATTTAGAAAGGAGCATAAAGATTCTTTAGGGAAGGGAGAGAAGAAAAACTATAGCTAGGATGAATAAAAAGACTTATTCTAGATCCTGAGGCCCAGAGGTGTTTCTTGTCAGGTTTAGTGAGGAACACAGATAAAGTCGTGGACAAGAGCATTTCTGGCATTTAGCATTATGAAGAGGAAGAATATAGGCTTGTAAACTCCCTATGAATCTAGAATGATTCTTAGTCCCTGGGCAATTCTATTTTATTTTTCTTGGTATTCAAAGGGGTAGTTATGACAGAGGTACTTTGCTAATTGGAATCTGTAGCTTCCACAATATACTCAATTACTATAAGCCACAGTATTACTCCCAAGAATTCTCTTTAATTGAAGTAGGCTAAGTAGGCTAGTGTAGGTGAGAGAAACTCAGATGTAGCTGAGGCATGGAGAGAGAGCTATTCCTTGAACAACTCCAGGAACCCCTTGATGCTAATACAAGGACTTTTCAGAAAAAAGCCTGGAATAATGAACACTCAGCATTTTCCAGAGACCCCCATGTAGCCAGTAAGATAAGGATTCATGGTAGGTGAAGGAATTATAGCTGGGAAACTTATAACTTGTCTTATTTATTTTATTTTATGTTTTTTGTTTTGTTTTGTTTTGTTTTAGATATAGGGCACATGTGCTTTCCAGAGAGAGGAAATGTGATAAATCAACCCCTGAAGGGATGGCTAAGCCACATTCCCTTCTCTTTTAGTCTCCTTTTGAGGTGTAGGGTATGGACACACATGTTTCTGGTGTTATTTTCAAGCAATTGAGTCCAGAACTCATACAGTGAAGTCAGCCATGTAAGATCCACTGCCATAACCTCCATGCCACTTGGCATATTTTTAATAAGCATAATTGACATTTGTAAATATGACCTGTCCATGCATACTACACATCCACTAGAATGGCTATTAAATAAACACCATGACCAAGTAGACTTTATTCCAAGGAACCAAGCATGGTTCAACATATACAACACAATAAGTGTAATATATCACATTAACAGAAGGAAAAATAAAAACTATATGGTCATATCAACTAACACAGAAAAAGAATTTGATAAAATACAACCACCCTTCATAATTAATACTCTCAGCAAAATTGGCATAGAAGGAACATTTCTCAACACAATAAAAGTAATATATGACAAACCCATAGCTAACATTATACTGAAAAGAGAAAAAACACAAACTTTTCTACTATAAACTGAAAAAAAAGACAAAGTTGCCCACTTTCTACACTCCTTTGCAATATAGTACTGGAAATCCAAGCCAATGCAATCAGAGAAGAGAATAAAATAAAGGCATTTAAGTAAGAAATGAAGAAGTGCAATTATCTCTATTTGGAGCTGACATGATTGTATACATACAAAACCAAAAAGAATACACAAAACAAACTCCTAAAAGTGACAAATGAAGACAGGAAAGTGGAAGGATATGATATCAACATAGAAAAATTTTATATGCCAATAATGAACAAAATGAGGTAGAAAAAAAGAAATCAATCCCATTTTCAATAGCCACAAAAGGATAAGATACCTAGAAATAAACCTAACCAAAGAAGTATGTCTCCATTTAACATATACAAACTGCCTATACTCTATGATAGAGACTGAAATACTAGAGGACCTAAAAGCATTGAAAATTGTTATGGTCACCTGGGTAAAAGTAGAAGGAGAGTGGGACAGGGGAAGAGTGCAGGAAGGAAATCTTGGGAAAAAGTGGAGAAGTAAAACATTTGTGGGACACAGATACGGTTTTTTGCCTGTTGATAATGTCATGTATAGTATTCTCAACTCACCTACTGTGTGTTGGGTAAAATCTCTTTACAATCTAAGTGATGTATAATGATCGAATGTATAAATAATAATAAAAAATAATAAAACAAAACAGAAAGAAGTGAAAGCTCTCTACAGGGAAAACTATGAAAAAAAAAAGAAATAATATGATACAAAAAAGTGGAAAGACATCCCATGTTCATGGATTGGAAGAACTAATTCTACCTAAAATAATCTATAAATTCAATACAATTCTGATCAAACTACCAGAGAAACTCCACACAGAAATAGAAAATAAACAATCATAAAGTTTGGAATCATAAAAGGCCTGATATTGCTTAAGCAATACTGTGCAAAATATGAAGTAGGAGATATCTCACTCTCTGAACCCAAAATATATTATAAAGCTGTGATAATCAAACTTCATGATATTGGCACAAAAACATGCATATAGAACAATGGGACAGAATTGAGAACCCAGAAATAAACCCCCAAACATACAGCCAATTTATTTTTGAGAAAAAAGAAAAAACAAGAGAGCTCACTAGTGAAAAGAAATTTTTTTCAGCATATTGTGCTAAAACATCTGGATATCCACCTGCAGTAGAATGAAACTTGACAACTATCTCTCAGCACTACTAAAAATCAACTGAAAATGGATCAAGGATCTAAACATAAAACCTTAAACTATAAAACTACTGGTGGAAAACACTGAGAAAACTCTTAGAGACAACAGAGGAGGCAAAGACTGTTTAAATAAGACCCCAAAGGCATGGAAAATAATCCTGCAAATAATCAATTGGGACTACATCAGGTAAGAAGGTTCTACACAGCAAAAGAAACAATAATTAAGGTGAGAAGATAACCCTCAGAATGGGAGAATACATTGGCAAAATATGCCTCAAATAAGGACTGATAACCAGAATATACAGGGAGCACAAGCAGGTTACCTGAAAAAAACTAATAAATTCAATTAAAAGATAAGCAAATGAGCTGAACAGACAACTCTCCAAGAAAGACACTAACATCCAAAATGCATATGAAAAAATGCTTGACATCCCTTATCATAAGGGAGATGCAAATTAAAACCACAATGAGATACCACTTAACAGTCAAGGGACCAGCAGTTCGTGTAATGGCTATGTTGCTGGACTCCCATGTAGTCAACCACATTTTTTGTCCTGGACCTGGTGGCTTAACTCACACCAGGTGCACGTGTGTGCATGCCCACGATCCTGAGGGGAGAATGGAGGAGAAGGGATTCTGGTGTGGCCACCCCCCAGGAGGTGATTTCTTGTTTTCTATCTCTCTGTCTCTCTCTTTTTTTCTGGTGAGTGCATGCGCTCTACAGCAAAAAACCTTGCCAAAAAAAAAAGGAAAAGGAAAAAAAAAACAGTCAGAATGGCTAAAGTTAAAAAAAGTAAGTGCTGACATGGCTGTGGTGAAAAGGGAACCCTCTTAGACTGTTGGGAATATAAATTAATATAAGCCATGTGGAGAACAATATGGAGGTTCCACAAAAACCTACTTACTAGTAGAACTACCATAAGATCCAGCAATGTATAAAAAAAAATTTTTAAAAACATAAAGGAAGAAAAAAAATAAGTGATGGGGGGAAAAAAAAGATCCAGCAATTCCACTCCTGAGTATCTACCCAAAAGATAGGAACACACTGAGACAAACACCAGCACATTCATGTTTATTGCAACATTATTCACACTTGCTAGGACATGGAATCAACCCTAATGTCCGAGAACTGACAAGTGGATTGAAAGTGAGTAAAAATCTCTCTCAGTAAATCTGAACCCAAAACGGTTACTGTGAATACCACTCTGCCACAGTAGAAGAGGGAAACTGGCACATAGCTATTTCAGATCAAAAGGAAGCACAGGTATACACAAGTACAGAAATTTACTCCAGGGAAGAAAAAAAAAGTGTGTGTAGCATCTGATAATTAAAATTTTGCAGACATATGGGGAAATATAGCTCAAGAATATGATTAAAATAAGAAATACTTCCGCAAAAAGAGAACACAAAAAACTTATCTTAATGGCAAAAGCAGAGGAAATCACCAAAATGTCAGAAAGAGAATTCAGATCATTTATCATAACTAAATTCTATATGATGGACGAGAAAACAGACAAACCAAACCAGGAAAGGAGAAAAATTATTCCAGGACTTGAAGGCAGAACTCCATAGAGATAGACTACATAAAGAAGAATCAAACAGAGCTTTTAGAAATGACAACTGTAATACAAAAATCAAAACCTTCCTTAAAAATGTAAATAGCAGATTAAACCATGGGGGAGATAAAATATCTTATCTGCAAGACAAAGTCTCTGACCTAGACAAAATCACCAATAAGAATGAAAAATTAACAACAAAAAATGACAACAGCATATGGGGAAATACTACATGTTATTAAATGCCCAAACATCCAAATAATTGCTATTCCAGAAGATGAAGAATATAATAAGGACATAGAAAATCTATTCCATGAAATGCTGTCATGTGGTGGGCACTGCATACGGAAGCCATCTTGAGCTATCTGCCATCTTGAGCTATCCACCATCTTGGAAACCATTAGGCTTCACTTCCTCACTGAGCAAACCGTTTCTCAGAAATCATGTGACCAACCATTCTCCCCGGAAGTGGTTGGGTTTTTAGGCAACAGGAGAGATCCACCCACATCAATGATTGGTTCATGCTGCTCTATCTCATTTGCATTTCGGGCAACCAATTGGTGTCCACCAGCTGTATATAACTCGCCATTTTTCCTCAATAAATGGAAGAGGAGGAAGAAGAAGACTTGATCAGTACCTCGTATCGTGTGTGCGTGTGTTTGTCCCATCTCTCCCTCCCTCCCCCAGGGAACCTGTTTGACTGTCCTGTGGGTCGGGACACTGTCAGAAAACTTTCTAAACCTGAGGAACATCAAGATGTCAAGACACAATATATACAAAGGGCACCCGATAGAATCAACCCAAGAAAATCCTCTTCATGGCACATCATAACCAGATTGGTCAAAATCACAAAAACAAGATTCTATAAATGGAAAGAGAGAATGTCAAATAACTTACAAAGGATATTGCATTAAGCTAATGTCAAACCTTTCAACAGAAGCAATGCAAGCAAGAAAAGAATGGGAAGACATACAAAACACTAAAAGGAAAACAATTTCAACCAAGAATATTCTCCCCAGCAAGACTTTTCTCCATATGAAAAGAAAAAATAAAATCATTCTCAGACAAACACAAACTGAAAAAATTTACCAGCAGTAGACTAGCTCCTCAAGAAGTACTGAAAAGAGTACTATATCAGGAAAGAGAGACAGACGGAAATATGAGGGAAAAAAGCAAGCAAGAACATGGCTAACAAAATGGCAGAAATAAGTCCACAAATATCAATAATAACACTGAATGCTAATGGATTAAATTCTATAATTAAAAGACAGAATGGCTGAATGGGACAAAGGGGGGGGGGCACCCTGTATACAGTGTTTTCAAGAAGCATACCTCACAGATAAAGGCAAACATACACTGAAATTGCAGAAAAAGTAGATTTTAAGACAAAAACTGTAAGAACAGTAAAAGAGGAATACTATGTAGTATTAAAAGTGCTAATTCATAAAGAAAATATAACACTTATAAATATCTGTGCACACAACAGTGGAGCAATCAAATATGTGAAATATATATAGTTTGATCTAAAAGAATAATAAACTACAACATAATTCTTGTTGAAGATCTTAACACTCCATTGTCTCCTCTGGACAAAACATCTAGACAAAAACCAAACAAAAATATACATGATCTAAATGATACCATAAATTAAATGGACTTGACTGACATCTATAGGACCTTCCACCAACAACCACAAGATATACATTTTTCTCACCTCCACTTGAAATCTTTTCAAATATTAACCACATGATAAGGCACAAAATAAGCCTATAAGTTGAGATATATAGATATTGTATTAAGTATCTTCTCTGACCATAATGGAATTAAACTTGAAATGAACAACACAAGAAAAAAAACCTTTCTTCCTTATTTTGCTGCATGTTGTACATGGACGTATTTATCTCCTGTCTGATGATGCTCTGCATTTGTTGTCTGTCTATCTCAGAAGAGACTGTATTTTAGAGAAAGTATTACACAGTATTAAGGTGATGTTGTGTGTAAAAAGAAAAAAAAACTCTGAAAAATACACAAACACATGGGAATGAAACAATTTACTCTTGAATGACTACACAACCATGAAATAAATTAGTCTTAAATTTTTGTCTAAAAATCACAAGATTTATTGATATCAATGATAATGAGCACATGGATTTTTATAGTAATTAGTGCTCACAAGAACAGAATGGAAAGGAGTTAAATAGACAACCTAATAACACACTCCAGGGAACTGGAAAAACAATAAAAAGACCCCCAAAATACCAGGAGGATAAAAGAAAGATTCAAGCAGAAATAAATGAAAATGAATATATATATACACATATACACAAAATGAATTAAACAAAAAGCTAGTTCCTTGATAAAATAAAATAGATACACTATTAGATAGACTAAAAACAGAGAAAGGAACCAGAAAAGTCTAATTAGTGATGAAACAGGCAATATTACAACAGTCATAGCAGAAATACATAGGACCATCAGAGAATACAATGAGCAACTATACGCCAACAGACTAGAAAACTTATGAGATGGACATATTTCTTGACACAAAAAAATCTACCATGATTGAAACAGAAAGACAGCCTGGAACCAACAGTTAGCATAATGGCTATGTTACTGGACTCCCATGTAGTCGACCATGGTTCACGTCCTGGACCTTGTGGCTTAAAACTCACGCTGGGTGCATGTGCGTGCGTGCCCAAGATCATGAGAGGAGAATGGAGAAGGGATTTCGGCATGGCCATCCCCCCTGAGGGGTGATTTCTTGCTTTCTGTCTTTCTGTATCTCTCTGTCTGTCTGGTGAGCACACGAGCCCTATAGCAAAAACCTCTCAAAAAAAAAAAAAAAAAAAAAAAAAAAAAAAAGACATAGCCTGAATAGATCCACAATAAGCAATGAGATTGAATCAGTAATAAATAACCTTCCAACAAAGAAAAACCCAGGTCCCAATGGCTTCCCTTCTGAATTCTGCAAATCTTTTAAAAAGCTAACTCCCATTCTATCGGCTTCTGCCCCAGTGCTTGGGTCTAGCTGGATCATGATCAGAGGGCTGGTGGTTGAGGAGGAGAAAGAGGATGAGAAAGAGAAAGCTCTCCATCTTGCCAAGATCAGGGAATTGGAAAGAATGAGACAAAGGCAGAGTGGAAATGGACACAGGCAGCCTGAGCCTAGGTAGCCCAAGCAACTTGTGCCATACTTGAGCTGCTGCTTGAGCTGCTTGAGCCACTCAGAAAAAGTGGGCCTCTTTATTTATAGTACAAGGAGACATTACACATTTATGTTTCATGACACTTCATAGATTGGTTGCCAGGTTACAGACAATAAGAAGCAGTTAGAAAATCTATAAGGGCTTAGTAATACTGGGCCAGGTGTATCCCTTGGTGATAATCCCCATCAAGAGAAAGTCTCATCTTCTTTTCTAATGCAGAGAAACCTAGTTGTTAGGCGTGGAGAAGGAGCTAAAGAACTTCTCTATAAGGAGTGCACCACTAAACCCAGAGAAGGCTAAAGAAACTTTTAGATGCAGGGCAGGGATTGGATTTTACTAATTGGGGTCAAGATGTTTCTTGAAGTCCATCAGATATGTCTGTTGTAACGCCCTTAGTAATTTTCACCCTTGCTCTGTCTGCAGTCAAGGTCAAGAAAAGACAAGTTACAAGGTTCTGCCAGACCCCAAAAGAGCAGGTGGTGTTTGCTCATAGCATGTACCCACGCCTCAGATTCTCTCTCTTAAACGTGTCCCCACACCATTCTACTCAAATTATCTATAAAGATCCAAAAGGAAGGAACTCTCAAATTCATTTTATAAAGCATATGTCACCTTCATCATCAAAACACACAAGGACATAACAAAGAAAGAAAACTACAGACCAATATTTCTGGTGAAAATAGAAGAAAAATTATCAACTAGACTGGTGAGAAATGTATTCATATTGGAACATTCACTTTACAAACTAAGTGATGTATGTGATTTAATGTATAAAAAATTAAAATGAAATGAAATATATATTTAAAAAAAGATTATGCACCATGACCAGGTAGTCTGGAGGAGTCTGACCCGGTGGGGCCCCAGGATCTGTTTTGAGCCTTTGACCTTTGAGCACAGCTTTGGTCAGCTCAGCATGTTGGCAAGGCCACTGCTGTACAACCCCAACCTATGAGCAAAGCTTGGGTCTACTCAGCATGTTGGCAAGGCCGCTTGCTGCATGTTCCGGAAACTGCGGTAGCCTTGCTGGGAAGTGACCCCCCTCTGACTCCCTGGTATACTACTATAAAAGAATTACATAGTTCTCTGATACATCTTTGTAGAAAGATTTCCCAAAAGTTCCCCAACCGCTCCCCTATACCCTGACCACCTACTGTTAATTACAACGCTTCATCCCTGCGGTCACAATGGAGGGTGTGCTGAAGTTCTTCTTGACCTTTGGAAGGCCTTTAAAGACACATTTAACATAAGCTTAAAAATAACCTTTTAGGCCGAAACTGGCCCAGGACACTCCTGCCCCACGGTAACTAATGTTCCAACAAAATATATAAAAGTGGTGCCATAGGCTACACAAGGGAATCCACAACAAAACACTTATGTACCATAAACCCATTTTAAAGTTTTTCATTAACTTGTTAGTCACTTTACTTTTGACTTAAAAAAAACTGATACTGCTAATTGGAAAAACTGTTTAGAGTATCCCCTTATTCTCACCAAGTGAACAGTAGGCTCATCCCTTTACAATAGACAGATATATTAGGATTCCTTTAATTAAATTTTAGATCCCTATAAAATTATATAAGTATCATTCTTTATTGAGATCCATAAGAACTAATACCTATATACTTCAGATTTTCTTTTAGTAATCACAAGATGGTTGCTGCTGAACATCGGCTGATAATTAACTCTGCTTGCTGGAACTGTTTTCCAAAACCACACCCCCAGAAGCTCCTGAAAGCCTGCTAACATCAATCAAACAATTGTTGAACTGTATCAATGATTAATATACCTGCCCTTAATCAAACCCTGAATGGAATCCATGATCTCTATTGTTAAAACTTTATGAATTGATAATTAGAACACGTAGCCCCTTACCTGTTCACTTGCATGTATCACATTTTCCATAAAAAGGCATGATGATTCCTAGCAGTTGTCACTCTTCAGAGAGAGTTCTCGGGAGAGTGTTCAACTCAGGACATGCATGAAAAGGCACCAAGGCCTCAGTCTTTTCTTCCAGTGCCACCTCCGACGAGTCAACCCACCCCTGCCGAGGCTGGTCCCCAGCAGTAGTCTTTATTCCAGGGATGGAAAAGTGGTTCAACATATGAAAAAACATAAATGTCACACATCACAGTAAAAGAAGCAAAGATAAAATTCATAAAATTATATCAATCAGCACCTAAAAATTATGTGAAAAAATACAACTTCCTTTTCTGCAACATTGGCACAGATGGACTATTTTGAAACACAATAAAATCCATATATGAAAAACATAGTCAACATCATACTGAATGAGAGGAAAGCTTTGCTTTTCCACTAAAAAGTGGAAAAAGGGACCAGCAGTTAGCATAATGGCTATGTCACTGGGCTCCCACGTAATCGACCGTGGTTCGAGTCCCAGACCTGGTGGCTTGAACTCACACTGGGCGTGTGTGCGTGCGTGCCCAAGATCCTGAGAGGAGAATGGAGGAGAAGGGATTGCGGCATGGCCATCCCCCCTGGGGGGGGTGATTTCTTGCTTTCTGTCTCGCTCTCTCTCTATCTGGCAAGCACACATGCCCTATAGCAAAAACCTCTCCAAAATAAAAAGTGGAAAAAGACAAGGCTTCCCACTTTCTCCACACCTTTTCAGTGTAGTACTGGAAATCCTAGCCAATGTAATAAGAAAAGTGAATAAAATAAAAAGAATTCAATAAGGGAAAGAAGAGCTGAAATTATCTTTATTTGCAGATGACATGATTATATACATAGAAAACCCAAAATAATCCATTAAAAAAACTGGAAGGGGTAAACGAATACAATAAGGTGGCAGGATATAAAATCCACATACACCAGCAATGAGCAGACTGAAGTACAAATGATAAAAAATCCCATTTACAACAGCCACAAACAATATGAGATACCTGGGAGTAAACCTAACCAAAGAAGTTAAAGACCTCTACAAGGAATACTATGGAAAAACCACAAAGAGAAATTGAAAATGACACAAAAATGTGAAAAGACATCTCATGTTCCTGTATTAGAAGACTTACTCAAAATGTCAATCCTACCCAAATTAATATCCAAATGTAATGCAATCCTGATCAAATAACAAGAGATATTCTTCACATAAAAATGGTAGAATTTGGAATCATAAAAGCCCTATATCACCAAAGCAATACTATACAGAAAGAATAAAGTAGGAGACATCTCCTTCCTAATCTGCAAAATAATAAACTGTGATAATGAAAACACCATGATACTGACACCAAAAAAAAAAAAAGGCATGTAGAGGCTTTGAACAGAATAGAAACTCAGAAATAAACCCCAACATATACAACCAACTGATTTTTGACATAGGGCATGAGACAATCCTTGGGACAGGGTGTATCTTTTCAGCAAATAGTGCTGAAAAAACTTGCTATACTTGCAGGAAAAAAGACCTTATATCTCACCATTAACAAAAATCAATTCAAAAGGGATTAAATATGTAAACATAAAACCTCAAAATAAATATTAGTGCAGCCACTATGGAGAACAATATGGAGGTTCCTCAAAGACCTACATATATAACTACTATATGATCCAGCAATTCCACTCATGGGTATCTACCCAAAGGGTAGTGATACACTCAGTTAGAAAACACTCACACATCCATATTTATTGTGACATTATTCACCATTGCTAAGACATGAAATCAGCCCAAATGTCAAAGAACAGAAGAATGGATTTATAAAGTGTGGCATAGGATATAGCAGATGGTGTAAATGGTTACGTCACTGGACTCTCACATAGTCAACTGTGTTTCAAGTCCCAGACCTGAAAACTTAAAACTCATGCCAGGCATGTGTACGTGTATGCCCAAGATCTCAAGAAGAGAATGGAAGAGAAGGGATTGTGGTGTGGCCATCACCTTGCTGGGTGATTTCTCGCTTTCTGTCTCTCTGGAAAGTGCATGTGCCCTAATGCAAAATCTCTCTCTAAAAAAGAAAAGAAAAGAAAAGAAAAGAAAAGAAAAGAAAAGAAAAGAAAAGAAAAGAAAAGAAAAGAAAAAGTGTGGCACATGTACACTATGGAACAGTATTCAGACATAAAAAAAAATGAGAATCTGGCATTTACTAGAAAGTGGACAAATATGGAAGATTTAATGCTATGTGAAGCAAGCCAGATTACAAAAGAGAGTCATTGTATGTCCCCACTGAGTATATACCAAGTGTCTGCGTTTTATGACAGAAATTGAAAGAGTTGAAGGTATAAGAGCGTGGAGGGCAACTGTGGATTTTAGAGACAGTGTGCAAAGAGGGTGGAAAATGTAGGGGTGGAAGGGAGAGAAAAAAGGGTAAAAAGCAAAACACTTAAGAGACACAAAAGTAGAAAATTATCTGTTGATGATGTATATGGTAATATGTTTGTCTGGACTAATATACAGTGTATTCATGATGGAAAAAATCATATTGTATGCTGTAAAGATATGCAGTGCTTCAATGTAAAAAAGGGAGAGGGGATAAAAGAACAAAAAATAAATTATTTAATAAATAAATCAGTTATCAGTACCTAATTTCTATTTGTAATCATGATTTCCCTTTACCATGTAAACTGAAATATTTAGTTTTTAGGGACTACAATGTGAAAATCTTTGATGGAAGAGTTGTCATTTTACCTATCACTGAATATTTCTTGGATAAAGAGAATTATGATACAAATCAATCAAATGTAATCTCTGAATATTGGATTGGACCACAATGCAAGCAAAATGTAAAATAGAAGAAAATCGGTAAAATGTGAACACTAAAAATATTTGATAATGTTAAGGAATTGTTAACTTTCTAAGCTATGATAATGATATTGTGGTAATGTAGGAGAAAAAAAATCCTTATCTTTCTGAAATACATACTTAAGTATTGGGGGATAAAATGTGATAATGTTTAGTGCAGAGAGGAGTGAGTGAAAGGAGGATAGAGTATGTGCAGAAAAATGTTAAAGTTGGTTTATAGGTATATAAGTGTTTATCATACCATTTTCTTTAATCATATATATGTTTGATTTTTTAATTAAAAATTATCTGGAAATATTTTAGACAACACAGATGTCCAGGCTTTTCCCCATGGAGATTCTGCTTTATTATATTTAAGGTGACACTTAGAAATCATAATTTTTTTGGCTAGATAGTGTGTGCACTTGTCAGAGAGAGACAGGTAGACAGAGAGAAAGAAAAGTAAACATCCCTCATAGGGAATGGTCATACTGCTCTCCCTTCCCCTGTATCGCTCCCTCCTTTTTGGATTTTAGGCACATATGCATATGTACCTAGTGTGTTTCTCAAGCTGGTAGGTTCAGGACTCCAATCACATGGTCAGTCATGTGGGATCTAGCTACCTTAACCACCAAGCCATAGTACTGGCCAAGAAATCTGAATTTTTAGATCTCTCCAGGTGACTCTGCTGCCTAACTAACCCTGACAACCCCGAAGCAGGTGGTCTCTAAAGATCATTTTTGCAGGACCAGCAGTTAGCATAATGGCTATGTTGCTGGACTCCCATGTAGTCGACCGCAGTTTGAGTCCCAGACCTGGTGGCTTAAACTCACACCAGGTGCATGTGCGTGTGCCCAAGATCACGAGAGGAGAATGGAGGAGACGGGATTGTGGTGTGGCCATTCCCCCTGGGGGGTGATTTCTTGCTTTCTGTCTCTCTGTCTTTCTCTGTCTTTCTGGCGAGCACATGCACCCTATATTAAAAACCTCTCCAAAAAAATAATAATAATAAACAAAGATCATTTTTGCTATGATATTCAAAGTCTGATGTCACTATCAATGATAGGCAGTCAGAGTGTTTGAAGGATAAAGCCACAGGGCAGAGTTCACTGGCCTCAACCTGTCCCCTGTTACCAGCTCTTGAGCACACATCCCACAGCTCCTCTAGAATTGAAGGAGGGGCAGGTCCCTGCTCTTGCCTCTATGCATATATTTTTATTCTTCATAATCTGCCTTCGTTCTATGTTACAAGGAAAATAATTCCAGTTTGTATCTAGTTTCTTTCCACAGGTTATTGCATCATGCTTGATTTTATAATCCAATTCCCTCAGGAGATTTTCATTTATTCTGATAATAAATTCTTTCTGGTTACCAGAATATGTTAGTCATTTCAGTACATTTTTTAGTCTGGCTCCTTGGTATGATGTCTCTTTTTTTCTATTTGCTGCTTGCTCTTTAAGGGGGAAAGTAGACATTCCTATACTAGTTCCATGTAACACAGGTAAACATTCTAGTAAAATGTCTAAGCCCTCTCAGTACATAGGAATTAGTCCTCAGGGGCTAAGCAATTGTGAATGACAGACTCTATACTGTACATAGAACTCTTCCACCAAACCCAAATTCTTGACTCTTCTATCTTTTAAGTTAACTTCCCCCAGAAGGTTCCTTGGTCTTACATACAAAGGCTCCTATTTTTGTAAAATTGTAAGCACCATTCTACTGGCATACATTTTTTGTATGTAGGTATGTATGTATGTATGTATGTATGTTTGTATGTATGTATGTATAGGGCTCATACATTCACCAGAAAGAGACAGAGAAAGAGGAGGGAGAGAGAGAAAGTGAGAAAGCATCCTTAAGGGGGGATGGCTGCACCATAATCCCTTCTCTGTTTTCCTCTCGGGATTTTGGGCATGCACACACACATGCCTAGCACCTTTTTCAAGCCACCAGGTCCAGGCTTAATAGTTTTTAAAAAGTAAAGCTTTTTAGAAAGATAGTGAATAATGTACACACTATCTCAGTAATATAAAGAGGTTGAGAAAAAGTAAAATGAGGCTTTATGTATTTGATCATTGTTATTTTAAGTGTTATAGACATGGACTTCAGTTAGACTGGGTGATCAAATCAAAAGGATCTCAAAGAAATCATTTCAGAAATGGAAAATGCTATCTGAGTAATGAGTTAATTTCATTTTATTTCTCTAGTTCATATTTACTGTCATTTTCTTCCAAACCAGGCTCCAGAAAGCAAATTAAAAATTAAAATTAAGAGGAAAATTTATCCCTGAGTATTAACTTCTCAGTGTACATAGAAATACAAAATCTGAACCTTAGATTAAAATAGAATTTCCTTATCTTATTCTTGAAACTGACGGGTAACCCCTATTACCACCCCTGGAAACAGGCTTTTACTTCCTGCTGAACCATGTGGCAACACTGGGTAATTCAGTGTGGTAGAAATCTGTATTCTTAGACTGACTTTAAATCTGGTAGCTTCTTCTGGGTTATTGTGAGTTTTGAGTCTTCTTCCTCCAGAATCTATATAGAACACACCAAGAACCTCTTTCAGGTGGCAGCCTTCCATATCTGAAGCTAGTTTTTACCGTCCTTGGCTACCACAGTAGTGCATCATTCACTGTAGCAAAGAAAAATTGAATATCATGTTGTACTTTGCCAAATGGCAACAAAGTATAAGCTAAATTTCTCATTGAAACACAATTATATTTTTATCCAAAGATGATTTTATCTCAATATTTCACTCACAGATACACATATACTTGCACATAAAATCCATGGTTCTTCATAGATTGGTGAGTGGACTTGATAATGAGAATTGGGTTGCATTTTCAATGGGAATTTCCTTTTCTGTGGGTATTTTTTTTTTTTTTTTTTGAGAGGTTTTCACTATAGGGTGCATGCGCTTGCCAGTCAGACAGAGAGAGACATAGAGACAGAAAGCGAGAAATCACCCCCCAGGGGGGATGGTCACGCTGCAATCCCTTCTCCTCCATTCTCCTCTCGGGATCTTGGGCACGCACGCACACGCGCCCGGCCTGAGTTTAAGCCACCGGGTCTGGGATGCAAACCGCGGTCAACTACGTGGGAGTCCAGCGACATAGCCATTACGCTAACTGCTGGTTCCCTCTGTGGGTATTTCTTGAACAAGCCAGCATTGTTAAATGAACCTCATATATATATATGAGGGGGCCATCAAGAAGTTTGTGGAAAATGCATATTATGAAAAAAACTATGCATTTATTTCAATAATTTTTTCACTGAAGTAAACTTATACTTTACATTTACCCACACACTTTTAAATTCCCCTTGTATAGATACAATGTGAAGATCTGGCTCTTTCTGGTGCAATTTGGTTTTGATGAACCATCTCAAGTAGTTGATCATATATAAGATGGAGAAGAAAGAAAGTATAGCCTTGCTATTCCACATTATTTGCTGATGTTCTGCCAAACCATCTATAGATTGAGGGACTCTAAGAAACAAGTATTTGGAAATCCATATTTGATTAGGCCTATCTTCTTTCCAGTACATGTGAGTCACATCATTGTCTCCATGGCGTCCTTAAAAAATCAGCAGCTTCATACCCACAGTAACTGTGAAAATAAGCAAGTCAGGCATACTGGATTTGTAGTTCCTCAAATATTCCTATCCTTCAGAAAACTGTCACTTTTTGACCTGTTGGGAGGATTACTAGAAAGTCCCATTCAGTGCTTGTCATCATTTGATCTGGATCAGAGGTCAGGTTCAGCAGGCAGAACTCAATGTTGTAAAGATATACAGTGATTGAATGTAAAATATTAAGAAAAAAGGATAATAAATAAAGAAAAGAAAAAGGAACCTCTATCTCCAAGGCATATGTTGAAATCAAACAGTGGAAATTAACACTGCAGCTACCTGAGGATACTAATTGGGTTAAGTGAAAAGCTAGCCTAAATAATTACAAAACCTGTGTAATGAGATGCTCATCATGTCTTTTGAAAAACTCCATCATATTCCTGGGAATCTAGTAGACTATGCACATGTTTAGGGCTGTGTGCATGCCTAAGAAAAGCCTGAAAAGGCCCTAATATATTGGGTCATCAGGAAAGTCATGACACATTTTTGCATAGAAAAATATGTCATGATTTTTTTGATGATTCAATATTATCTCTGGCTAACCATGAGGATCTATACCATGAAGATCTACACAAGCAGGAAGTGAAAGGTAAGACTGAGTTGTCAACTGCTTGCCAGTATATTGAGGGAGTGCCTCAAAGCTCACACGGGCCTTAAGCAAAGGCTTACAGGTGTATGATTTAAGGAATCAAAGGAAATCTCTGTACAATTACTAGTTGACCACTAAACTGAGCAGAGACTGTGTAGCTGGACTTGACATGGAATGCAGACTTTACATAATTAGTCAAGGATACTTACTAAATGAAGAGCATCAAAGACATCATCATCAACAACAACAAAACATTGACAAAACAACAAGCTAGGGGGAAGTTCGATTTCCAGAGTTGCCACATTGTATTACAGAAAATGTCCAGTTTTCTTCTCTTTTTTCATTTCTTACTTTTTATAATCACTGCACATCTTTACAGCACATTAAAAAATTTCCCACCATAAATACACTTTATATTAGTCCAGTCAAATATTACCAAAAACATTACCACTAGCATTTTCCATTTTTATGTCCATTAAAAGTTTTGTTTTTTTAAAAAAAGATATTTTTATCATTATTTTAGTAGTATTTATACATCATTTAGATTGTAAAAAGACTTTACCCAGCATGATATACACCTCAGTCCAGCCCAGTAAGAATACTATACACATCATCATCAACAGGTAATAAACCATATCTGTGTCCCACCAATGTCTTACCTGTCTATTCCCCCCCATATTTCCTTTCCTATGCTCTTACCCTCTCCCACTCTCCTTCCACTTTGTCCCTAGTATCCATAACAATTTTAAACACTTTTGTGTCTTCCCGTTTTTCAATCTCTACCATAGAATGTGAACAGTCAATATTGACATACAAAATCTCTTTCATAGCCTAACTTGCTTCACTCAGCAATCAATCTCATATTCGTCTACTTTCTATCAAATGCCAGAGACTTGTTTTTCAAGGTGAAATAGTATTCCATGGAGTATATGTGCCACACTTTTTCAATTAATTAATCTGTTTGTGGACATTTGGGTTGGTTCCATGTCCTAGCACTCATAAATAATCCCATGATAAAAATAGATGTGCAAGCACTTTTCTGACTGAGTGTTCTCCTGTCCTTTGGGTAAATGCACAGGAGTAGAATCACTGGATCAAATGGTAGTTCTATTTGAAGGTCTTTAAGGAACCACCACATTGTTCTCCAAATGGTTGGACCAATTTACATTCCCACCAACAATGTAGGAGAGTTCCCCTTGGACTACATCCCCACCAGCACTTATACTATTTTTCCTTTTTATTTTTTAAAATTTCTATTTCTTTTATAAATTAAATCACGTTATTTAGTTTACAAAGTGAATATCCCAACATCTGTACATTTCTCACCAGTCCAGTTCACCATATTAGAAAGTTACCTACAATAGATAATAATCCATTTCTTTATTCCATAAATGCCTTGCCTCTCTAGTTTTCTCCTTAATATCCTTCTTCAGATTCCACTCTTTAACAACTCTTCCCACGCAGTATCTTGTATTCACAGCAAATTACTTAGTTTCTACAACCTTTAGACATTCAGTTTCGGTCATAGAGTGTGGACACTTGGTATATATTAAGTGGAGACATACAATGTTTCTCCTTCATTGCTTGGCTTGCTTCACTAAGCAGTAAATCTTCCACATTGATCCACATTCTGTCAAAAGCCAGGGTCTTGTATTTTTTATGGCTGAGTAGTATTC
The DNA here is from genome assembly GCA_026018925.1 of Tupaia tana. Taxonomy (NCBI): domain Eukaryota; kingdom Metazoa; phylum Chordata; class Mammalia; order Scandentia; family Tupaiidae; genus Tupaia; species Tupaia tana. The sequence goes on from JAKSZU010000009.1 coordinate 105,344,715, forward strand.
CATAGAGTATATGTGGCACACTTTTTCAATCTGTTCGTGAGCATTTGGGTTGGTCCCATGTTTTAGTAATTGTGAATAATGTCACAATAAACATGGATGTGCAAGCACTTTTCCAATTAAGAAGTCTTCTGTCCTTTGGATAGATACCAAGAAGGGGGATTGCTGGATCATATGGTAGTTCTATTAGTAGGTCTTTGAAGAATCTCCAAATTGTTCTCCAGAGTGGCTGGACCAATTTACATTCCCACCAATAGTGTAGTAGAGTTCCCTTTTCACCATGCCCCCACCCACACTTACAATTTTTTTGTTTTAATCTTAATCATTCTGAATGGGGTTAGGTGGTATTTAATTGTTATTTTGATCTACATCTCCCTTACAATGGGGGATGATGACAGTTTTTTCACATGATTTTTGGCTGTTCATATGTCTTCCTTATAGAGTGTTTTTTTCCTGTTTTTTTTTTTTCCAACTCATTATCCCATCTTTTAATAGGGTTAATCATTTATTTTGGGAGGGGACAGCTGCTTGAGTTCCTTGTGTATTCTGGTTATCAGCCCCTTATCTGACGCATAGTTTATAAAAGATATTTTCCCATTCTGAGGGCTGTTGATTCACACTAATTATTGTGTCTTTTGCCATGCACAAACTTCTTAATCTGATGTAATCAGAATTGTCTACTTTTGGGATTATGGATTATGCTTTGAGGGTCTTATTTAAGAAGCCTTTGCCTACCCCAGTGTCTCCCAGAGTCCCCAGTGTTTTCCAGTAGCAGTTTTATAGTTTGAGGTCTTAGATTTAGTTTTTTGCTGTTGTTGTTGTTTTTTGTTTGTTTGTTTGTTTGGGTTTTTTTTAGAGGTTTTTGCCATAGGGCACATGCACTTGCCAGAAAGACAGAGAGAGATAGAGAGACAGAAAATAAAAAATCACCCCCCGGATATGTGGCTACACCACAATCTTTTCTCTTCCATTCTCCTCTTGGGATCTTGGGCATGCACACCCATGCGCCTGGCATGAGTTCAAGCCACTGGATCCAGGACTCAAACCAAGGTCGACTACATGTGAGTCCAGTGACATATCCATTATGCCAACTGCTGGTCCCTTAGATTTAGATATTTGATGCACTTTGAGTTGATTTTTGTCAAAGATGAGAGGAAGAGGTTCAGATTCATCTTTCTGCTGGTGGATATCCAGTTTTTTTTTTTTTTTTCCAGTACTGTTTGCAAAAGAGGTTTTTCTTCCCCACTGGATTGACTGGTACCCTTTGTCGAAAATCAGTTGTCTGTATTTTTTGGAGTTTATTTCTGGGGGCTCTATTCTGTTCCACTGGTCCACCTGACTATTTCTGTGACAATAATATGCTGCTTTGATTACTACAACTTTGTAGTATATTTTTGGGTCTGGGAATGTGATGCCACCCATTCCACTCCTCTTGTGCAGGATTACTGTCACAATACAAGGTCTTTCATGATTCCAGACAAAGTGTATGATTGTCTTTTCTAGATCTTTGAAGAATGTCTCTGGCACTTTGATTGGGATTGTATTAAATATGTAGCATTATTTGGGTAGAATTGCCATTTTGATTATATTAATTCTTACAATCCAGGAACATGAGATGTCCTTCCACTTTTTTTGTGTCATATTCAATTTCCTTTTTTAGCATCTCATAGTTTTTTATTACATATCATATGCTTTTTTTACTATGGTAAATGGAATTCCTTTTTTCAATTCTATCTCAGTTTGCCTGCTTTTCTTAATGTTCACCATTCTGAATAGGGTTAGGTGGTATTCCATTGTAGCTTTGATCTACATCTCCCTTATGATGAAGGATGTTGAGCATTTTTTCACATGCCTTTTGGCTTTGTGTATATTTCTTAGAGACTTGTTTGTTAGCTCATTTTACATTTTTAATTGAATTAATCATTTTCATCTGGGTAAGCTGCTTGTGTATTCTGGTTATCAATCGTTTATTTGAAGCAAAGTTTACAAAAATATTCTCCCATTCCAAGGGTTGTTCAGTCACACTAATTATTGTGTTGTTTGCTTTTAGAAAACTTCTTAATCTGATGTAATCCCACCTCTCTATTTTGGGGTTTATTGCCTGTACTCTGGGGGTCGTGCTTAAAGAAGTCTTTGCCTACCCCAATGTCCCCCAGAGTTTCCCCAGTGTTTTCTACCAGTAATTTTATAGTGTGCACTCTTAGATTTAGATCTTTGATCCAGTTTGTGTTGATTTTTGTAATGGTGACAGATAAGGGTTCAGATCATTCTGCAGGTGATACCCAGTTTTCCAACTCCATTTGCTCAAGATGTTTTTCTTTTCCCAATAAATTGACTGGTACCCTTTGTCAAAGATCAGTTGACTGTATGTTTGGGGGCTTATTTCTGGGGTTTCTACTCTGTTCCATTGGTCTTCATGTCTGTTTTTGTACCAGTATCATGCTATTTTGACTACCACAGCTTTGTTAATATGTTTGGGGTCAGGAAGTGAGATGTCACCCACTCCACTCTTTTTCCATAGGATTGCTTTGGCAATACAAGGTCTTTTACGGTTCCAGACAAATTTTATGATTGTCTTTTCTAGATTTGTGGACAATGTTTCTTGTAATTTTATAGGGATTGCATTGAATATATAGATTAATTTGGGTAGAATTGCCATTTTGAGTATATAAATACTTCCAATTCGGGAACATGGGATATCCCTCCACTTTTTGTGTCATTTTCTATTTCTTTTTTAAAGATTTTTCATACTAGTAAAGATTTTGACTTTATTGGTTAGATTTATTCCTAGGTATTTTATAATTTTTGTGGTTATGGTAAATGAGATTAAATACAATACCAAAAAACTCCAAATAAAATCAATCTGAGAACATCCCATTTACAAAGGTTATCCCAGCATGCTAACACAAGACCTCTCATTAGATACAATGCAAAGAAAGAGAGAGTGGGGAAATATATTCAAAGTGTTAAATGAAAAACAATTTTAACCAAAAATTCTACATGGTAAGATTATTTTTCATATGAGAAAAAAATTGAAAATGTTCTTGAATAAACAAAATCTGAAAGAATTTACCAACTCCAGACCAGCTATTTAAAAAATTATGAACGGAGTACCTTACCAAGTAAACTAAAAACAGACAGAGATAAGAGAACAAAAACCAACCAAGAATATGGCCAACTGAATGACAGGGACAAGACTGGAAATATCGATAATAACATTAAATATTAATGAATTAAATTCTCCAATCAAGAGACACAGACTGGCTAAGTGGATAAAAAATCAGAATCCCTCGTTCTGCTGCCTGCAAGAAACCCATCTAAGTAAAGCCATACGTAGATTTAAAGTGAAGGGCTGTAAGATGTTATTCCATGCAAATGGATACCAAAAAAGAACAGGGTCACTATACTGATTTCAGACAAATTAAGCTTTAAGACAACAACTGTAAAAAGACACTAAGAAGAGCATTATGTAGTAATAAAAGGGCTAATTAATCAGGAAGATATAACACTTATCTATGCACCCAATTTAGGAGCACCCATATATGTAAAGGAAAGATTGCTAGATCTAAAAGGAGCAACAGATTGTAACATACTAATTGTTGGAAATCTCAATACCACATTATTTCTTTTACACAGATCGACAAGACAAAGAATATGGAAAGAGATACAGGACATAAATGATACAATAAATCAGATGGATTTGATAGACATCTACAGAACTTTTCACACAAAATATACATTTTTCTCAGCTCCATAAGGTATCTTCTTAAGATTGACCACATAATAGGGCACAAAACCAGCCTTTATAGATTCAAAGGCATAGGAACTATATCTAGCATCTTCTCTGACCATGATGGAATTAAACTTGATATTAATTTCAGGAAAAACCCTCTAAATTACATAAATACATCAAAACTAAACAACCTACTTTTGAATGACTCCACGTCTATCAAAGAGATTAAGATTGAAATAGAAAGATTCAAGAAGGAAAAGATAATGAGTGCATGAGCTTCCATAATCTATGGGACACAGCAAATGTCATAATAAGGGGGAAGTTTATAGCAATTAGTGCCCACAAGAATAAGATGGAAAGGCGGCAAATGGGGAACCTAACATCATGCCTCAGGGAATTGATAAAACAACAACAAAAAAATATCCAAAACATGCTAAGAGAAAAAGAAATAATAAATAAATGAAATATAAAATAAACAAACCATACATAAAATAAATGAAAGCAGAAGCTGTTTTTTGAAAAGATAAACAAGATGAACATACCATTAGCTAGATTAATTAAGAAGAAGAGAAAGAAATCAGATAAATCAAATTTTTAATGAAACAGGCAATGTTATAACAGACAAAATAGAAATACAATTAGATGATACTAGGAGTGACTATACACCAACAAAGAAGAAAACTCTGATGAAATGGACAAATTCCTGAACACCAAGATTGACTTAGGAGGACATAAAAAGCCTGAATAGATCCATAACAAGCAATGAGATTGAATCAGTAATAAATAACCTTCCAACAGAAAAAAGTCCATGTCCTGATGACTTCACTTCTGAGTTTTAGAAATCTTGTAGAGAAGAGGTAACCCTCATTCTACTCAAACTATTTCTAGAGATCCAAAAGGAAGGAACCCTTTCAAATTCATTCTATGATGCCTCATCACCCACATTCCCAAGATGGATAATGATATGAAAAAAATCAAAAACAAAAAAGCACAAAACCTACAGACCTATATCTGATGAATATAGATGCAAAAATTTTCAACAAGATATTTGCAAACCATATCTAACAGCATTTAAAAAAGATTATTCATCATGACCAGGAAGGCTTTGTTCCAGGAATGCAAAAGTGGTTCAACATATGCAAAATCATAAACATAATACGGCATATTAACATAAAGAAAGATAAAAGCATATAATCATTTCAATTGATGCAGAGAAAGCATTTGACAAAATACAAAATTCCTTCATGATTAAGACTCAGTAAAATTGGCATAGAAGGATCATTTCTCAGGATAATAAAAGCCAATTAATGAAAAACCTACTCAATGGGGAAAAGCTGAAATCTTGTCCACTAAAACTGGTACAAGGCAAGGATGCCCCCCCCCACCCTCTCCACTCCTATTCAGCCAATGCAGTCAGACAAGAAAATGAAATAAAGTGTTCCAATAGGGAAAGAAGAGTTGAAATTATCTCTGTTTGCAGATGACATGATTGTATACATAGAAGACCCAATAGTATCCACGAAAAACTTCTCAAAGTAATAAATGCATACAGTAAAGTAGCCGGATGCAAAATTATCTTACAAAAATCTATAGCATTACTATATACAAAGAATAACCAGTCAGAGGCAGAATTTTAAAAATTAATCCCATTTACTATGTTTTGCTTCTTTTTTCCCCCTCATTTCCCCCCTTCCCCACCATTGCCCACCTTTCTCCTATACTGTCTCTAGTAGCCTCAGTTGCTCTCCATATTTTCATATCTTCCAGTCTTTTCAGTTTCTGCCATGGAGTGTAGACATTTCCTATATATCAAGACAGAACATACAATGCCTCTCTTTCATAGTCAGGTTTGCTTAATTTCTATCAAAGTATTTCATAGTGTATTTGTGCCACACTTTTTCAATCCATTCATTTCATTCTTTGAATGTAAAAATCAAAGGTTTGAACTTTATTTCATAAACCAGTGTTCTCTCAAGGATGATCATTGACAATTTTCATGAGAACTGCCTAAGGACTCTTTTAAAAATGTGTAATGATGGGTCCTACCCACCCCAGATATATTAAAAGAAAGCCTTATAAGTCAAAGGTCTAAGAATCTGTACTTTACCTAAGTACATTCTGAGATGATTCTGTTATTTCCTAAATATTGATAACTGCAGTGTGGAGCAATGGACTGCTTGAGTAGGGAAGAATCATGATCTGAGAAGTTGGGAAAATGAATGTATATAGAAGCTATATATTGATAGAAAATAAATGAAATTAATAGTAGAATGATTACTTTTTATGTTCCACATAACCTGGGTGCCTGCAAAGTAACTGCCATGTTCTACGTCCAGATGCCACCCAGATTATGTGTTAGAAATTCAAGCTCAAGAGGATTCAAGGATTGCCTGGTTCTACAAGTACACACTTTCATGGGAAAGGTTTGCTGTCTTTTACACCTATGGCTCTGAGAAGATTTTTTTCTTCTTCTTCTTTTGGAGAGGTTTTTGCTATAGGGCATGTGTGCTTGCCAGACAGACCAAAAGAGACAGAGACAGAAAGTGAGAAATCACCCCCCAGGGGGGATGGTCAAGCCTCAATCCCTTCTCCTCCATTCTCCTCTCGGGATCTTGGCCACGCACGCACATGCGCCAGCCATAAATTTAAGCTGCCAGGTCCAGGACTCGAACAGTGGTCAACTACATGGGAGTCCAGCGACATAACCATTACGCTAACTGCTGGTCCCTATGGCTCTGAGAAGATTAACAAACATTTGTACCCTTGAGTATATATATCTTTTCTTTGGACCTAGGGAATGGAGTGTTTGTGTTCACACAGAGATAAGCCATGAGGGCTCTCTAAATCTTCACTAATATATTTCTTTCTCTGGAAACTTCCAAGAAAGAATACAAGTCAGGAGTAGTGAGTTGAGAGTTGACTCTAAACAGAGTGTTTACTTTTAATTTTAGCAGCCTTTGATGGTGTGTGTGTGTGTATGTGTGTGCACACACACATGTGTGTATCCCTTTCTTCTGTCCCCTCCATGCTAGATTTCAGGCTTCTGGGGGCTCCAGGAAGGGGCTTGCTTATTATGATTATTCTCTGTTCATATTTCCAGCCTATATCTGGACTCTTGACTCTCATCTCTTTGAAAGGCTAGGTCTCAGTGCCTACCTGTGTTCTAAGCGGAGGGAGGCCTAAGAAAAGGCTTTTTATCTGCCACCTGTTATACTTAACAATTTTCCCACGCTAGGATCAAGTAAAAGCATTGGGGTTATCATACACTGGTTTACAACGATCTATTAATACATCAATTAAATGTAAACCAGAAATCATAATTTAAAAAAAATTAAGGTTATAACACAAGCTTCTGGGGTCTCAAGGTCAAATGATAAAGTGTAAGGGGTATTAGGATTGGAGTTAAATACCAGCTCAGACAATTCCAAGTTGCTTGACCTCCATCTTAATCATTCACCAGCTCTCTAGTGACAATGACAGTTGATTTGCCTTTTCTCACATGGTAGTAGTATAAATCAGAGCAATGATGAGTTGGCTTTTCAGAAGTCTGGAGGATAAGATGGTTCAGTAGCCACTACCTCAATTTGTGCTTACACTGATTTGTCTAATGCTTGTGGGAGGGTATATTTTCTCTCATTTCTCTAGTTTCAGCCTATTTTCTCATTCGTCTCCTCTACTCTGAGCTTCAGGATTACACTTTATTAGCCCCTTGGATTGCACTTTACAGCCTCAGCTTTGGTTTGTAGCTTTCACAGCCTCTTCCACTGAATTTCTTTATAATCTGCTTAATAGTTAATTGCTTGGATATTTTGAAATGTACTGGAAACTGTAGGTGTCAGAAAGGTGCTATGAACTTATCAGCTGCTGAATCTGTGGATGAGACAGAGAAGTCTTAGTACCAGGAAGATTAGAGAGACCTACTTAGGGAAAGGTAAATGTAAATCTATCCATTTCTGCCACATAGTGAGGTTGCTTGCAGTCATAAATCTTCATATGGGCAGCATAGGTAGATGAATTTCATGATGGTGCTCTTTCTAGGCAGTCGTAACCTTTTCTATGAGGACAATGCCTTTACTTGCAGGTAGAAGTAGTCCCACACGACATAGGAGCGCTCACGGCGCTGCAGACAGCTCACTCCCATCTTCCGACCCCTGGGCCAGGAATTCTGAGGCAGGATTCCCTTCCACAGCTCCAGCCCTGGGACCCCCAAGGCAGAGAACCCTCTCTCTGTTAACCAGATACACTTTGTTTTTTTCCTCTCTCCTTCTCCTCTTCTTTCATTTGTAAATTTCTCTCTAGTCCTCACCACATAGGAACACCCTCAGCCCTACGGACACCCCACTCCCATCTTCTGACCCCTGTGCCAGGAATTGTGAGGCAAGACTCCCTGCCCCAGCTCCAGGACCAGGACCCCAAAGCCAGAGACCCTTCTCTCTGTTATCCAGGTACAATTATTTTTTTCATCTCTCCTTCTGGTCTTCTTTCATTTGTAAATTTCTTTCTAGTCCTCACCACATGAGAAACCCTCAGCCCTACAGACACCCGACTCCCATCTTCTGAGCCCTGGGCCAGGAATTCTGAGGCAGGACTCCTTGCTGCAACTCCAGCCTCGGGACCCACAAACCAGAGACACCTCTCTCTGTTAGCCAGGTACACTTTTTTTCCCTCTCTCCTTCTCCTCTTGTTTCATTTGTAAATGTATACCTTCTCCTGACCACATAGGAACACTTTCAGCACAACAGACACCCCACTCCCATCTTCAGACTCCTTATTATTTTTTCCCACTTATGTAGTCCTCACTTCCTTTATCTACATCACCCCTGGTATTTTAGATAGGTCTAGAATTACAATTGTGAAAAATTCTAGTATTTTAAGATTCTCTGGGACCTTCCCTTTCACTGAACCACCTGCGAAAAAGGAGATACTTTTTTTTGTACACCTGAACAGAATAACCCTCATTGGATCATATTGTAAATGTGAAGCCTTTGGCAGTCTTCATTCTGCAACAAAAAGGAAACACACTTGTTCTTAGTTGAGGAAACATTCTATTAAAAGGTATTTCAAAGAGAACACATCTCCCAATGGTTAGAAGTAGAAGAAGAACCTCAGGTCTGAATAAAGCAGGAAATATGTCTCCATCAAAAAACACAGTGACTCCCTTTTTTCTTGAAAATAAATAGGATCTAACCAAAATGTCCGAGATAGAATTTAGAACATTCATGTTGAACAAATACTATGAGCTGGAACAGAAAAGAGACAATGAACTACAGGAGATGAGAAAGTCCTTCCACGATATGAAGGAAGAAATGGACATAACTAAGAAAAAATAAGATGGAACTGTTAGAGGTGAAGTCTGTAATACAGGAAACAAAAAACTCTCTCAAAAGTATTAAAAGTTGATTAGACCATGCTGAAGAGTGAATCTCTGATGTAGAAGATAAAACTTCTGACCTAGAGAAAACCACCAAAAAGATAGAGAAAATAACAAAAAAAAACATGAGGATAACATATGAGAAATACTATATTCCATTAGACGTCCTAACATCCAAATAATTGTAATCCCAGAAGATGAAAAAACTAATAAGGGCATGGAAAACCTATTCCATGAAATCTTGGGAGAAAATTTCCCAAGTCTAGAGAGGCCCTCAATCGTCCAGACCCAAGAAATACAAAGGACCCCAAATAGAATCAATCCAAGTAGATCTTCCCCAAGGTATATCATAACCAGAATGGCTAAGACCACAGATAAAGATAAGATACTAAAACTGGCAAGAGAGAAATGACAAATGACTTACAAAGGTCACCCCATCAGGCTAACACTGGACTTCTCAATGGAAACAATGCAAGCAAGAAAAGAATGGGAAGACATATTGAAAGTGTTAAGAGAAAAACAATTTCAACCAAGATTATTGTATCCTGCAAGATTATCCATCAAAGGGGAAAAAAAAGGTTAAAATCTTCTCAGACAAACAAAACCTGAACAAATTTGCCAGCACCAGGCCAGATCTTCAAGAAATTCTGAAGAAAATATTGTTCCAGCAAAACTAAAGAGTCAACAGACAGAAACAAAGGAGTGAAAGGCAACTAAGACAATGGCCAACTTAAACGTCGGGACAGGTCTAGTAACATCGATAGTAACATTGAATGTTAATGGATTAAATTCTTCAATAAAGAGACACAGACTGGTTGAATGGATTAAAAACTAAAAACCCTCTATCAGTTGCCTACAGGAAACCCACTTAATGGATAAAGATATACACAGACTGAAAGTGAAGGGTTGGAAAAAAGTTTTCCATGCAAATGGGAACAAAAAAAGAGCTGGAGTCACAAGACTAATTTCTTACAAAATAGGCTTTAAAACAAAAACTGGTCGAAGAGACAAAGAAGGGCACTATATTGTAGTAAAATGGTCGATCAATCAAGAAGATATAATGCTTATTAGTATCTATGTGCCTAACACAGGAGCACCCAAATATGTGAAGGAAAGACTGCTAGATCTAAAAGGCGAGATAGATTGCAACACTAATTGTTGGAGACCTCAACACTGCACTATCCCCTCTGGACAGATCATCTAGACAAAAAATAGGTAAAGAGATAAAGGATCTAAATGATATCATAAATCAAATGGACTGTTAAGTCCAACAGATATCTATAGAACTTTCCATCCAAAAACCTTGAGATACAGTTTTTTCTCACAGCCACATGGAACCTTCTTGAAGATTGATCACATATTATGGCACAAAGCAAGTCTCTACAGATTCAAAGGCATAGAAACCATACCCAGCATCTTCTCCGACCATGATGGAATTAAACTTGAGTTTAATTTCAAGAGAAATCCTCAAAAATACTCAAATACATGGAAACTAAATAACCTACTCCTGAATAACACCACAACTACTGAAGAAATAAAGACTCAAATAAAAAGTTTCATGGAAGCCAATGACAATGAGGACACGAGTTTCCATAATCTTTGGGACACTCTACAGCAGTCATAAGAGGGAAGTTCATAGCAATTAGTGCACATAAGTGGAAGATGGAAAGAAGGCAAATGGATTACCTAACATCATGCCTCACAGAATTGGAAAAGCAACAGCAAAAAGATCCAAAAAAACTCCAGGAGAAAGGAAATAATAAAGATACAAGCAGCAATACATGAAATAGAAAATAAACAGACAATACAGAAAATAAATGAAAGTAAAAGCTTGTTCTTTGAAAAGATAAACAAAATTGATACACCACTAGCGAGACTTATTAAGAAGAAGAGAGAAAGGAACCAGGTGAATCAGATATTCAATGAAGCCAGCAAAATAACAATAGACATAGTAGAAATACAAAACATTATTAGAGGATATTATGAACATCTGTATGCCAATAAACAAGATAATCTGTGCCAGAAGCCTGCTTCATCTGGGCTGGGTTGAAGTTCATACACAGGAAGGTGACGTGGGCAATCAGAAATTCAGGCTGAAACCTCAGTGCTCTTTAGCATGTTCTCAGCCGACTACAGTCAGAGCCAGCTCAAGACTGCAGCCCTGATGGCTAGGAGACATACGTATTTATTATTGAAAGAGTTTTACAGAAGTAGGATGGGTGAGGGGAAGTAAGTAAAAGATTTACTCTAAGAAACAGGGTATAAAAAGTATGGAAACAATAATTATAAAACATGATGCACTGTTCTGTTTGATCAGGTGAAGCCAAACACAATCTTTAGAACGAAGGAGTCCATTTGTGTGGTGCATTTTCTTCTTAAATCTTGATTACCTGGAAGGGTCTTTTGAAGAGGGGGCTTGCAGGAAGCTTGATAACTTCAGTCCCGGGCCAGGGTGGCAGCATTGCTGGTTACAAAGGCCTAGATGGAAATCTTGTCTTGTTAAGTAAAGACATGGTTAATATATACTAAAGTGAAATATCTATATTGCTTTTGGGGTAATTTACAGCTAAAGCAGTGAGCCTATTGCCTATATGGGAAAGGAATGTGGTCTTGTGAGCAGCTTAATGACTGACATAAAGGTTACTGTGTACTTGGGACCCTCTATGTGCTGTTCTATACAATGGCTGTGGCTTGGGGAATGGCAATCTTCCCTTGTCCTGAGATCAAAGGTGGCTCATGGTCTTTGTTTGGGGTATCAGTGCCTCATGGATGAGTCCCTAAGCCTCCCCAGCTACAGAGGTCGTTTCACCAATTTAGTAGCTTTTCATTAACTCAAACGTGTCTAATGTTATCTATGTAATCCCCAATAGGAGAGGTGAATGCAGCATTCTTTATTGAGTGAGTCTCAAACTTTGAGATCCTCGCTACGTCTTAGGAAACGGCGTTTCTTCAGGATCATTAATTGACTTTATTGTGAAGTTGTAGTAAGGTTGGGGGTGTTATTTTGCCCTTATGGGGTACCATCAGTAAAGCTCATGGCAGAGAAATTAAGTGCAGACCAGTATAGCAACACAGTGGAGAACTGGAACTTGTAAATTGCTGACCTTGCTCACAGTTTCTTCCCAGCCCAGTCCTTGCATTAGGCATGGGAGGCAGCTCCTTTATCAGCCTGTGTTGTCTGCATGGTACCGACAAATCTGGATGAGATGGACAAATTCCTGGATACGTATAATCTACCTAGATTGAGCCAGGAGGATATAGAAAGACTGAATATGTCTATAACAAGACAGGAGATCGAATCAGTTATAAAAAACCTCCCTACAAAGAAAAGTCATAGCCCTGATGGATTCATCTCTGAATTCTACAAAACTTTCAAAGAAGAGTTAACCCAATTCTGCTCAAGTTATTTCTAAAGATCCAAAAGGGTGAATCTCTCCCTAATACCTTCTATGCAGCCTCTATCACCTTTATCCTTAAAACAGATAATGACCGGATAAGGAAGGAAAACTATAGACCAATATCTCTGATGAACATAGACGCAAAGATTCTCAACAAGATACTAGCAAATTGTATACAACTTATAAAAAAGATTATGCATCATGATCAGGTAGACTTTATCCCAGGAATGCAAGGTTGATTCAATATACACAAAACCATACATGTAATACACCATATTAATAGGAAGAAAGAGGAAAACCATATGGTCATACCAATTGATGCAGAAAAAACTTTTGATAAGATACAACATTCTTTCATGATCAAGACTCTCAGCAAAATTGGAATATAATGGTCATTTCTCAACACAATAAAAGCTATCTATGAAAAACCCATAGCGAACATCATCCTCAATGGAGAAAAGCTGAAAGCTTTCCCAATAAAAATGGGTACAAGACAAGGAGGTCCACTTTCTCCACTCCTCTTCAATATAGTACTGGAAGTCCTGGCCATTGCAATCAGAAAAGAGGAAAAAATAAAAGGCATTCGAATAGGAAAAGAAGAGGTAAAACTCTTTCTATTTGCAGATGGCATGATTGTGTACATAGAAAAGCCAATAGTTTCTATAAAAGAATTTCTGGAAGTAATACATGAATACAGCAAAATTGCAGGATACAAAATTAATATCCAGAAATCTATAGCATTTCTGTATACGAACAACAGGCAGACTGAGATAAAACTGAAAAACGTTGTTCCATTTACAAAAGCCACAAAAAGTATAAGATACTTAGGGATAGGGACCAGCAGTTAGCCTAATAGCTATGTTGCTGGACTCCCACGTAGTCAACCACGGTTCGAGTCCTGGACCCAGTGACTTAGACTCATGCCAGGCGCGTGTGCGTGCATGCCCAACATCCTGAGAGGAGAATGGAGGAGAAGGGATTGCAGTGTGGCCATTCCCTCTGGGGGGTGATTTCTCGCTTTCTATCTCTCTGTCTCTCTCTGCCTGTCTGGTGAGTGCATGCGCCCTATAGCAAAAACCTCTAAATCAAAAAAAAAGATACTTAGGGATAAATCTAAGCAAAGATGTTAAAGACCTCCACAGGGAAAGCTATTAGAAGATAAAAAAAAGAAATTGAAAATGGCACAAAAAAGTGGAAGGATATCCCTTGTTCCTTGATTGGAAGAATTAATATAATCAAAATGGCAATTCTACCCAAATTAATCTACCTATTTAATGCAATGCCTGTCCCGACCCGCGGGACGATCGGGCAGGGTGCCTGAGTGAGAGAGCGGAGGTCTGGAACCGGCGCAGCGTCACAGCACGGGAGCGACACAGTGTTACAACTCAAGATGGAATGCAGTTGCTCGTTTATTGAGGGCCGGAGGACATTCTTATATACAGGATAGGAAAAGGGTGTGGGAATTGTCGCGGACCTGACTGAGGACCTGACTGAGGACCTGCCTGAATGAGGAAGTATCAGGGTGAATTGTCTACTCCCGGAACAAGGATACTGGAAGGTCTTTGTATGAAGGTCATGTCAGCCATTTTGGTGTATGTGGCTTTCTGGGCTAAAGGTAGAGTAGTAATCTTTAAGAGCGTCACCTACCCTTTTCCACCTTTTTTCGTCAATGGTTCCTTTTTGAAGAAACCATAGACAAATCTCCTTTAGGAAATCAAAAAAGGTGAGCAGTTGTTTAACTTTGACTTTCACTCCTCTAGTCTTAAGGGCTTTCTTTAACCCCTGAACAAACAATACGTGCTGGCTGAGCTCTTGCCCCATTGTAGTCTAGCTATAACCCGGATATCTATCGTGAGTGAATACTCACCGGGACGTCCTCTTTTGCGTCCTCTGAAGTTATGCCGCGGACTTTTAACTTGCCTTTTTCTGGGGGCTTTTTTATTCTTCTTTGGAATCTTTGGGAACCTGTCGCTGCTTCTTGAACTCAGGTCCCTGTTCAGGCGCCAGAATGTCCCGACCCGCGGGACGATCGGGAAGGGTGCCTGAGTGAGAGAGCGGAGGTCTGGAACCGGCGCAGCATCACAACACGGGAGTGACACAGTGTCACAACTCAAGATGGAATGCAGTCGCTCGTTTATTGAGGGCTGGAGGACATTCTTATATACAGGATAAGAAAAGGGGGCAGAAATTGTTGCGGACTTGACTGAGGACCTGACTGAGGACCTGCCTAAATGAGGAAGTATCAGGGTGAATTGTCTACTCCCGGAACAAGAATACTTAAAAGTCTTTGTATAAAGGTCATGTCAGCCATTTTAGTATATGTGGCTTCCTACAATGCCAATCAAAGTACCAGACACATTCTTCACATATCTAGGAAAGACAATCTTAAAGTTTGTCCGGAATCATAAGTGACACCATATTGCCAAAGAAGGTCTGCACAAGAAGAGTGGAGTGGGCGGCATCTCACTCCCTGACCCAAAATTTTACTACAAAGCTATGGTAATCAGAACAGCATGGTACTGGCATAGAAACAGACAGGTGGACCAATGGAACAACATAGAGTCCCCAGGAATAAATGCCCAAACATACAGGCAACTGATTTTTGACAAGGGGTACCAGTCAATCCAGTGAGAAAAGGAAAACCTCTTCAGCAAATGGTGCTGGCAAAACTGGATCTCCACTTGCAGAAAGATGAATCTGAACCCCTATCCCTCACCTCTGACAAAAATAAAGTCAAGGTGGATCAAAAATTTAAATCTAAGATCCCAAACTATAAAACTTCTGGAAAACACTGGAGAAGCTCTGGGAGACATTAGGGTAGGGAAAGACTTCTTAAATAAGACTCTTAATGCACAGTCAATAATCCCCAATATAGACAAGTGGGATTACATCAGACTAAGAAGTTTCTGTATGGCAAAAGACACAGTGATTAGTGTGAATAGACAGCCCTCAGAATGGGAAAATATTTTTGTAAATTATGCATCAGATAAGGGACTGATAACCAGAATTCATGAGGAACTCAAGCAGCTGTTCCAGAAAAAGACAATCAATCCTATTAAAAGATGAGAGAATGAGTTGAAAAAACACTCTCTAAAGATGACATAGGAATAGCTAAAAGGCATATGAAAAAAAATGCTCAACATCCTTCATTTTAAGAGAAATGCAGATCAAAACAACAATGAGATATATCACCTAACCCCTGTCAAAATATCTAAGTTAAAAAAATTAATAAGGGCTGGTAGGGGTGTGGTCAAAAGGGAACTCTCTTATACTGCTGGTGGGAATGTAAATTGGTCCAACACTATGGAGAACAATTTGAAGATTCCTCAAGAATCTACAAATAGAACTACCATGTGATCCAGCAATCCCACTCCTTGGTATCTACCTGAAGGACAGAAGAAGACTTAATCGGAAAAGTGCTTGCACCTCTATTTTTATTGTGGCACTATTCACAATTGCTAAGTCATGGAAACAACCCAAATGCCCATGAACTGATGAATGGTTAGAAAAACTGTGGCATATATACTCAATGTAATACTATTCATCCTTGAAAAACAACAAAATCCTGGCTTTTGACAGGAAGTGGATGAATATGGAAGATTTACTGCTGAGTGAAGCAAGGTATGCTTTGAAGGAGAGACATTGTATGTTTCACTTAATATATACCGAGTGTCTGCACTCTATGACTGAAACTAATTTACTAAAGGATATAGAAACACAGTATATAGATGTAAAAAACAGATACAGTGTGTGTGATAAAGGAGGGTCTCAGGAAGGGCATTTGGGGGAGGGACAGGGAGGCAAAGCATTAATGGCACAAAGAGGTGTGGTATTACCTGTTGAAGATATTTTGTAGTTTTATCAACAGTACTAGGGAGAAATGTTCCCCTGTTCAAATATCCATTTTGTAAGACAAATACTAATGTGATTGAATGTATGGAAGAAAATGAAATGAAAAAAAATTGAAAATAAAAGGAAGAAAAAAAGAAGTAGTCCCACAGCAGGCGATACAGGTTTATGGGTAGGATATGGTTTGAATTTCAGTTCTTTCTTATCCCTCAGTTGTGAACTTCTGAACAATTAAGCATAGTTATCTTGAGCTTGAGTTTATGGTGATTCCATGTTGTTCCCTCTTCCCATTCCAGCCCAGTCATTAATAACTAGAAATGAGTCCTTTAGGACTAAGTCCTTCTGTATACACAAGGCACTGGGCATGCCCTATACAATTGCTTGAGAGAGGAAGAACTTCAGAAAGGGAGGGAGAGGGAGAAAATATCTTGGGACTTAGTTTTTCATGTTTCTCCCTGAAATCTCTATGTCAACTGAGCCTGAAAAATCTGACCAGAGGCCTGAGGGGCCCCTAGTAAAATATTAATAGTTAAGCTCCAAAGTTGAGAGTATAACATGCCTAGCCAGGAAACTTGGTAGAGAGCAAAGAATGATAGAAGGTCTAGATTCTAATTCTGGCTCTCTCATGGACCCTCTATGAAAAAGCTATTTATTTTCCTGAGTCTTGGTTTTATCATTTGTATAATGAGACACTTGGACAAAATCAGGAATGTCAAATATGTGGAACTACATGTCCATGCCCACAGCAGATAATGCTAATCAATCATTGCTTTTTATTTTATTTTTTCCCCTATCCTGTAGAGCCAAGATAACAGCTTTGGTATATTTCTCAATATGGTATTACAGTTCCTTACTACCAACCATTTATAGATAGCATGAAAGATTATATTTAGAAAAGTAGCTTAGTATAGCAATAATGAGACTAGCACCTTTGAGTCAGATTTTGGTTTTGATCCCGAGTATGATTTTTTGGCTATGTGATCCCAGATAACTTTCTTGACTTTTTATGAGCCATTAGTTTTCTCTGCTATGAAACAATAAGATCTACCTTACTGGGCTGTTATGCAAATTTATTTATAACAACTCTAGGAAGTGGGTACTATAATTATCTCCAACTTACAAATAAGGAAACAGAGAAACAGAGAGATTTAGTTACTTGCTCTAGACAGCAAAATCAGGTTATCAGACTTAATATATGTGTATATATATATATATATATATATATATATATATATATATATATAGTGATAAATCACTAAGGGTTCCTCATCTGCCCTGCACAGTAAGTCATCTGAAGCAGTGGAATGACAGGACAGAGCTGAATCTTAGAAAGGAAACTCTGGCTATTAAGAGTCTTAGAAGTCACCTATCCTACCATTGCAGGAGAAATTTGGGAAAACTGAGGTTGAAATCGTTGGGCCTTTCCAAAGCTCTGTTTAAAGATATTTCCATTTTCAGGTAGGCTGGATGGGATTGGACGCCAGGAAATTAAAATAAACAGGAGTTATGGAGACCCCTGGTGAGGAGCTGGTAGCTCAATAAAAGAGAAGATAGAGTCTTGTTTTGGAACCTGATGGATCATGGTGCTCACTTACTGATGGTGTAGACAGAATGAAGGGAGATGGCAAGGCAGGATAAATGTACCAGTTAAGAGGCAGGTGCAAGATCCAGGTTCAAGGTTCATAAGATCCAAAGGCCCTCAATCAGCAGAACATAAGTGCTCAGCAGATCTCAGAGTTGCAACTTTCAAATAGCAGGGAGGAGCCTCTGGGCCTTTGGACATGGTATGGTGTGTAGGCAAGAGACCTCTCCAACCCCCAACACCTAAACCAAACCAGAACAGTTTGGTATTTGGTTTAAATAAAATTTAAAAATGTTTGAAGAAAGAAAAAGAAGTTCTGCTGATTTTTTCTTTCTTTTATATTCTTTCTTTCTTTTTTTTTACATTTAATCACCGTACATCTTTGCAGGATACAAAATGAATCTTCCTAACTTGAATACATTGCCGTATCAGTCCAGTCAAAGATATTACCGTACACATCAATATCAACAGATAATTTTCCATTTTTTTGTCTGTTAAATCTTGTTTTTTTCCCCTCCTCGATTCTTCCCTCCCATCGCCCACTGCTCACCCTCCTCCCACACTATTTCTAGTATCCATAGTTTTTCTTCTTGCCTTTATACCTTTTAATCCTGCAGTTTCTGTCATAGAGTGAAGACATTCAGTATATATTAAGAGTGGACATACAATGCTTCACTTTGACAGTCTGGCTTACTTCACTCAGCATTAAATCTTTATTTATCCATTTTTTATCAAATGCCAGGGTCTCATTTTTTTTTTTTATGGCTGAGTAGTATTTCATAGTGTATATGTACCACACTTTTTCTTTCTTTTTATTTACTAATAAAAATTGTATTTACTTAGAAACATTCAGAATGTGAACAAAACAGCTGCAACTTTTTTTTTCAATTACAGAGTGGTATTCAGTTAACAGAGCAATTATTTCATATAAGCTGTGTCAGACACAACTGAAGATGAAAAAACTAATATCCCCATATGTAACTAAGTTGTGCTGTGCACCAACAAGAACCTGCTTTCCATGCCAATTTACAACCTCCACACTGTACCGGACAAGGTCAGTAGCTATTGAAAATACTACCAATGCAGGGCTATCTAAAGACACATTTGGCAGTGTGTTAACTATACAAAAAAAAAAAAAAAAAAAAGGACACTGTACAGTTTAAAAAGAGAAAACTTACACAGCATTACATTTCAAAATTTTTTTAAAGGAGTAAGTTGTGTACAGGGGAGTTAAATGCTTTATAGACAAGGGGGAAAAAACTGTGCTAAAATCAACTTATTCATCATTATCATCTTTTTCTTCATCTTCAACCACTTCATCTTTCTCTTCTTCCTCATCTTCTTCATTTTTCTCATCTTCTTTATCCTCCTTCTTTTTCTTGTTCTTTTCAGCCTTGAAAACTCCCTTTTTTGCTGCACCAGGATTACCTTTAGCTCGGTATGTGGCAATATCTTTTTTGTATTTTTCCTTCAGCTTAGCAGACTTCTTTTCATAAGGCTGTTTATCATCTGCAGCAGTGTTATTCCACACGTCTCCCAGTTTCTTTGTAACATCACCAATGGATAAGCCAGGATGATCGCCTTTGATTTTTGGGTGGTATTCAGAACAGAACAAGAAAAAGGCTGAAGGAGGCCTCTTGGGTGCATTGGGATCCTTGAATTTCTTTTTTGTTTCCCCTTTAGGAGGGATATAGGTTTTCATTTCTCTTTCATAATGGGCCTTGTCTGCCTTTGTCATATCTGCAAACTTTTCTTTCTCTTTAGCAGACATGGTCTTCCATGTCTCTGAGAACTTCTTAGAAAACTCTGAGAAGTTGACTAAAGCATATGGGTGCTTCTTCCTTTGCTCCTCCTGGAAATTTTGCACAAAGAACGCATATGATGACATTTTGCTTCTCAGCTTCTTAGGATCTCCTTTGCACATGTTTAGTTACCTTTCCTCTTCAAGGCACAGAGTCACCCAGTGCCTGTCCGGCTCTCACTTTCCCCAGTGCTGTCTCTGTGAAGCTCAATGCACTGCCTCTTTTTTCTTTTTTTGCAGCTATAATATTCTTTATCACGTTTATTTATTTATTTTACATTTAATCACATATATCTTTACAGTGTAGAATATTTCTTTTATTTATTTATTTTTCATATTTATGTATTTTTAAATTATTATTCATACATTAAATCACTATACATCATTTGGATTGCGAGGAGACTTTAAATCAGCATGATATACCCCTCAGTGCAGCCCAGTTGAGACCACCATATACATCCTCGTCAACAGATAATAAACCTTATCTGTGTCCAATAAGTGCCTTACCTCTCCATTTCCCCTCAAATTTTCTATGCTCTTCCTCTCCCATACTCTTTTTCCACTTTATCTCTAGTGTCCATCAAAATTTTTAATACTTTTAAGTTCTACAGTCTTTCAGTCTCTACCATAGAGTGCAGACAGGTGGTATATGTTAAATGGAGACATGCAATGTCTCTCTTTCATAGTCTGACTTGCTTCACTCAGCAACAAATCTCCCATAATAGTCCACTTTGTATCAAATTCCAGGGCCTTGTTATTTTTTTATGACTAAATAGTATTCCATGGAGTATATGTGCCACACATTTTCAATCAATTCATCTGTTTGTGGACATTTGGGTTGGTTCCATGTCTTAGCAATTGTGAATAAGGCTGCAATGAATGTAGATGTGCAAGCGCTTTTCTGACTGAGTGCTCTCCTGTCCTTTGGGTAGATACCCAGGAGTGGAATTGCTGGATCACATGGTAGATGTATTTGAAGGTCTTTGAGAAACCTCAATATTGTTCTCCACAGTGGCTGGACCAATTTACATTTCCACCAACAGTGGAGGAGTGTTCCCCTTTCATCTTATCCCCTCTAGCACTTATTATGATTTTTTTTTTTTAATCTTCGCCATTCTGACTGGAGTTAGGTGGCATCTCATTGTGGTTTTGATCTGCATCTCCCTTACAATGAGGGATGTAGAGCATTTTTTTTCATATGCTTTTTGACTGTTTGCATGTCTTTCTTACAGAGTTGTTCATTTAGCTCATTTTCCCATCTTTCAATTGGGTTAATCATTTTCTTCTGGGTGAGCTGCTTGAGTTCCCTGTGTATTCTCATTATCAATCCCTTATCTGAGGCATAGTTAACAAAAATTCTCTCCCATTCCAAGGGTTGTCAATTTACACTAATTACAGTGTTCTTACTTGCACAGAAACTCCTTAATCTGATGTAATACCACCTATTCATTTGGGGGATTATTGCCTGTGCTTTGGAGGTTTTGCTTAAGAAGTCTTTGCTGGGACCAGCAGTTAGCATAATGGCTATGTCGCTGGACTCCCAAGTAGTCGACCATGGTTTGAGTACTGGACCTGGTGGCTTAAACCATGCCGGGCGTGTGTGCATGCGTGCCCAAAATCTTGAGAGGAGAATGGAGGAGAAGGGATTGCAGTGTGGTCATTCCCCCCTGGGGGGTGATTTTTTGCTTTCTGTCTCCCTCTGTCTTTCTGGCGAGTGCACATGCCCTATAGCAAAAACCTCAAAAAAGAAGTCTTTGCCTACCCCAATGTCTCCCAGAGTTTTCCCACTGTTTTCCATCAGTAGTTTTATAGTTTGCGGTCTTAGGTTTAGATCTTTGATTGACTTTGACTTGATTTTTGCAAATGGTGACAGATGGGGTTCAGATTCATCTTTCTGCAGGTGGATACCCAGTTTCCCAACACCATTTACTAAAGAGGTTTCACTTTTCCTACTGAATTGACTGGTATCCTTTATCAAAGATGAGTTGGCTGTACGTTTTGTGGTCTATTTCTGGAGTCTCTACTATGTTCCATTGGTCCTCATTTTTGTGCCAGTACCATGCTGTTTTGATTATCACAGCTTTGTAATATATTTTGGGATCAGGAAGTGAGATGCCACCTACTCCACTATTCTTGTACAGGATGGATTTAGCAAAATGGGGTCTTTTATGGTTCCAGACAAATTCTTTGATTGTCTTTTCTAGATCTGTGAAGAATGTCTCTTGTAATTTTGTCAAGATTGCATTAAACATGTAGATTAACTTGGGTAGGACTGCCATTTTGATTATATTGATTCTGCCAAAACAGGAACATGGGATTTCCTTCCAATTTTTAGTGTTCTTTTTAATTTCCTTTTTAAAGTTTCATAGTTTTCCTCAGGGACCAGCAGTTAGCATAATGACTATGTTGCTGAACTCCCATGTAGTTGACCACAGTTTCAGTCCCAGACTCGGTAGCTTAAACTCATGCTGGGTGCGTGTGCGTGCATGCCCAAGATTCTGAGGAGAATGGAAGAGAAGGGATTGCGGTGTGGCCATTACTCCTGGGGGGTGATTTCTTGATTTCTGTCTCTCTGTTTCTCTCTGTCTTTCTGGTGAACACATGCACCCTGTAGTAAAAAACTCTAAAAAAAAAAAGTTTCATAGTTTTCCTTGTAGAGATCTTTGACTTCCTTGGTTAGTTTTATTCCTAAGTATCTTTTACTACTTGTGACTATGGTAAAAGGCATTATATTCTTCAGTTCTGTCTCTGTCTGCTTGTTGTTCGTATATCAAAATGCTATAGATTTTTAGAGTTGATTTTGTATCCTGCCACTTTGTTGTATGCATTTATTACTTCAAGAAGTTTTTTTCATGGATACTATGGGGTCTTCAATGTATACAATCATGTCATATACAAACAGAGATAATTTCAGCTCTTCTTTTCCTATTGCAATTTTTTTTATTTCTTTCTCTCGTCTGATCACATTGTTTAGAACTTCCAGTACTATATTGAATAGGAGCAGAGAAAGTGGGCAGCCTTCTCTTGTACCTGTTTCAGTATAATGTTGGCTGTAGGATTTTCATAAATGGTTTTTATTATGCTGAGAAATGGTCCTTCTTGATCATAAAGGCATGCTGTATTTTGTCAAATGCTTTTTCCACATCGATTGAAATGATTACATATTTTTTTATCTTTCTTTCAGTTAATATGGTGTATTACATTTATGGTCTTGCATATGTTCAACCACCCTTGCATCCCTGGAATAAAGCTTACCTGGTCGTGATGAATAGCATTTTTTTATATGCTGTTGAATACTGTTAGCTATTATCTTATTGAGAATTTTTGCATCTATACTCTTCAGGGTTATAAGTCTGTAGTTTTCCTTTTTTTGTAGTATCCTTGTCTGTTTCAGGAATGAGTGTTATGGAGTCTGCATAGAATGAACTTGGAAGGATTCCTTCCTTTTGTATATCTAGAAGCAGTGTGAGTAGCATGGTGGTTACCTCTTCTTTAAATGTTTTGTAAAATTTGGCAGTGAAGCCATCAGGGCCTGGACTTTTATATGTTGGGGGGTTACTTATTATTGATTCAATCTCATTGCTTGTTATAGGTCTATTTAGGCTTTCTATGTCCTCCTGATTCAATCTTGGTAGATTATATGTGTCCAGGAATTTGTCCATCTCATCCATGTTTTCTTTTTTGTTGGCATTGAGTCACTCATAGTATCCTCTAGTGATGTTTTGTATTTCAGTTGTCTGTTGTAATGTTGCCTGATTCGTTGCAGATTTGACTTATCTGGTTCCTTTCTCACTTCCTCTTAATTAGACTAGCTAATCGTGTGTCAATCTTGTTTATCTTTTCAAATAACCAGCTTTTGCTTTAATTTAATTTTTTGTATAGTTCACTTATTTTATATTTAATTTATTTCTGCTTGAATATTATTTCTTTTCTCCTTGATTTTTTTTTGTATTTTTTTGTTGTTCTTTTTACAATTCCCTGAGGTATGATGTTAGGTTGTCCTTTCGCCACCTTTACATCTTTTTCTTGTGTGCACTAAATGTTATGAAATTCTCTCTTATGATGGCTTTTCAGTATCCCATAGATTACAGAAATTTATGTACTCATTATCATTAGTTTACATGAATCTTTTGATTTCCATCTTAATCTCTGCAGTAGTCATGGAGTCACTCAGAAGTAGGTAATTTAGTTTCTATGTATTTGTATATTTTTGAGGGCTTATCCTGAGATTAATATCAAGTTTAATATCATGGTTGGAGAAGATTCTGGATATAGCTTCTATGCCTTTTAATCTGTAAAGACTGGTTTTGTGCCCTGTCATGTGATCAATCTTTGAGAAACTTCAATACAGGACTGAGAAAAATATATATTTCTATTTTTTTAGGTGGAAAGCTCTAGAGATGTCTATCAAGTCCGTCTGATTTATGGTATCATTGAGGTCCTGATTCTCTTTGCTTATTTTTTATCTCCTTGACCTGTCTAAAGGAGATAATGGGGGTGCTGAGATCTCCAACAATTATGTTAAAATCTATCTCTCCATTTAGTTCTAGCAGTCTTTCCTTTACATATTTGGTTGTTCCTATGTTCGGTGCATAGATATTTATAAGTGTTATATCTTCTTGGTGAATTAGCCTTTTTATTATTATATAATGCCCTTTTTTGTCTTTTCTTATGGTTTTTATCTTTAAGTCTATTTTGTTGGAAATCAGTATCACTACTCCTGCTCTGTTTTGGTTTCCATTTGCATGGAATACCTTTTTCCAGCCCTTCACTTTTAGTTTATGTATGTCTTTATCCATGAAGTCAGTTTCTTGTAGGTAGAAGATGGAGCGTTTCTTATTTTTCCTTCATTCAGTCAGTCTGTGTTTCTTGATCGAAGAATTTAATCCATTGACATTCAATGTTATTATTGATTTTTCCAGACTTGTTCCTACCATTAAGTTGGCCATATTCCTGGTTGTTTTTTGTTTTCTTATTTCTGTCTGTCTCTCTTTAATTTTCTTGATATAGTACTCCTTTAGAATTTCTTGAAGAGCTGATCTGTAGTTGATAAATTCTACCAGGTTTTGTTTATCTGAGAAAGTTTTTATTTTCTTTTCCCATAGGAAGGATAATCTTCCCTTATATAGTATTTTTGGTTGAAATTGTTTTTAATTTAACACTTTGAATATATTTACTGATTCTTTTCTTGCTTGCATTGTTTCAGATGAAAGGTCTGATGTTAGCCTGATGGAATAGCCTTTTTAAGGGATTTGATGTTTCTCTCTTGCTAATCTTAGTATCTTGCCTTTGTCTGTCTTTTTTGGCCAATCTAGCTTTAATGTGTCTTGGAAAAGGTCCTTTTAATTGACTGATTGTACTTGGGGTTCTTTGTATTTCTTGGGTCTGGATGTTTGCCTCTCAGAACTGGAAAGTTTTCTTCTAGGGTTTCATGGAATAGATTATCAATGCCATTATTAGTTTCTTCACCTTTTGGGATACTAATTATTCTTATATTTGGGGCTTTCACAGTATCTAGTATTTCTCGTGTATTATCCTCAGTTTTCTTGGCTGTTTTCTCAGTATTTTTGATAACTTTTTTCTTAGGTGATCTGTTTTGTCTTCTATTTCCGAAATTCGATCTTCTGCATGGTCTAGTCTGCTTTTGATACTTTCAGTGAAGGTCTTAATTTCCTGTATTATAGCCTTCATGTCTAAAAATTTTGATTGATTCTTTTTTATGGTGTCCAACTCTTCTTTCATATCATGGAAGGACTTTCTCATCTCTCGGAACTCAACACTTCCTTTCTCTAGCATCTCATAGAATTTTGTTACCATAAATATTATAATTTTTTTCTGACATTTCAGTAATATGCTCTAAATTTTTCCTACTTGGAGACAGGTTACACTGTTTCTTTGGCAGGGATGTACTACTTGATCCTTGAGGTTCTTCTTCCATTTTTCATCATTTGGCAATGTATTCACTTCTGGTCAATTTTTTGGAAAGGGATTCAGCAACTGTGAACTTGTGTATTTCCCCCACTGTGACATAATTCTGTGCTATTTCTCCCTTTTACTAAATCCTCAAATGTGGGAATCACAGATGGAGTTTTACAATCGTTTTTGTGAAGGAGAATTTCACTAAGTTTGTAACCCCTACAGTGATGTGTAAAGAATTTTCCAAAACGCATAATGCTCAGTTGGTTAGCTACTTTGCACCTAAAATTCTCTAGGCAGAGGGTAAGAGCTGAGAAGTAAAACAGAAAAGTAAGGTAAAGAAAAATAGGTAGGAAATAAAAATAGGGAGAGAAGGCAAAGAAAAAAGAAGAAAAGTGTTAGAAGAAAAAGAGGAAAAAGGAAAAAAAATCACTTCATAAAAAATAAAATTGGGATCAAAATGGAAAACCAAAAACAGGCAAACTTGGAGGTTGCTAGCAGGTTTCTGTCCTATGTGAGAAAAAGACAGAGATTTAAAATAGAAAGGCTCAAGAGGGGCAGAGAGCTGTTTTTTCCAAAAGATTTAAAAAAGAGGACAGCAAGAGGGAGCAAAGCAGCTATCCTACCTGGCTGGTGCAGGGTCAGGGGGCGGGGGGGGGTGCACTGACTGGGGGACTTCACAGCCGTGAAGTTGAACCCAGAGGCCAAAACCAGGCAAACTTGGAGGTGGCTAGCAGCTTTCTGTCCTGCCTGGTGCAGGGTCTGGGGACAAGGGAAACACTGACTGGGAGAGACTTCACAGTCATAAAGTTGAACTCAGAGGCCCCAAACAGGAAAACTTCTTTTTTTCCCTTTTTAAAAATTTTTTTAAAATTTTTTTTATTTCTTTT
Source organism: Tupaia tana (assembly GCA_026018925.1). Classification (NCBI taxonomy): domain Eukaryota; kingdom Metazoa; phylum Chordata; class Mammalia; order Scandentia; family Tupaiidae; genus Tupaia; species Tupaia tana. The sequence continues at coordinate 105,371,252 of JAKSZU010000009.1, forward strand.
TCTTTTTTACATTATTATTCGACTTACAAAATGGATATTTCGACAGGTGAACATTTCTCCCTAGTACAGTTGATAAAACTACAAAATATCTTCAATAGATAATACCAGGCAAACTTCAATATTTCTTTTTCCAGCACTATTATCATGCATATATGTCAAGACAAAGACATTTGTATACATATCATCAGCAGCAATATCTTTTCATTTTTTTCAGATCATCATTATTATTATTTTAAACATTTGATCACTATACATCATTTGGCTTGTAAAGAGAATTTACTCAACATGAAATACTTCTCAGACCAGTTCAGTTGAGAATACTATACATGTTATCATCAGCAGATAATAAACCATTTCTGGGTCCCACAAACGTCATGACTGTCTAGTTTTTCTCCTTATTTCTTTCTCTACACTCTTCCCTTTTTCCCCACCCCATTCCACACTGTCTTCAGCATCCATAACTAGTTTCACTCCTATTATGCCCTCAAATATTTCAATCTTTACCATTAAGTGCAAATAGTCAATATATATTGACTGGATACATACAATATCTTTCTTTAATAGCCTCGCTTGATTCACTTAGCAATAAATCTTCCATATTTGACCACCTTCTATCAAATGCCAGGTCTTGTTTTTTATGGTTGAATATTATTCCATCGAGTATATGTGCCACACTTTTTCAATCCATTCATCTGTTCGTGGACATTTGGCTTGGTTCCTTGTCATAGCAATCATGAATAAGGCTGCAATAAACATTGATGTTCAAGCGCTTTTCCAACTGAGAATTCTCCTGTACTTTGGGTAGATATCCAGAAGTGGAATTGCTGTATCAAATGTAGTTCTGTTTGAAAATATTTGAGAATCCTCCATATTGTTTTCCACAGCGGCCGGACCAATTTACATTCCCATCAACATTATAGGAGAGTTCCCCTTTCACAAAAACCATGCAAACACTTCTCATTTTTTATATTTTTAATCTTTGCCATTCTGACAGGGGATAGGTAGTATTTCATTGTGGTTTTCATCTTCATCTCCCTTATGATAAGTATGTTGAGGATTTTCTCATCTGCTTTTTGGCTGTTCATATGTCTTCCTTAAAGAGATTTTTCATTCCCCTCACTTTTTCATATTTTACTTGGGTTTATTATTTTTTGGGGGATAAGCCACTTGAGTTCCCTGTGTATTCTGGTTATCAGTCCCTTATATGAGACATAGTTTAAAAACTGTTCTCCCATTGTGAGGGTTGTTGATTAACACTAATTACTGTGTCCTTTGCTATGCAGAAATATCTTAATTTAATGTAGTCCAACTTGTCTATTTTAGGAATTATTTCCCGTGCTTTGAGAGTCATATTTAAGAAGTCTTTGCCTACCCCAATGTCTCCCAGAATTTCTCCAGTGGTTTTCACCAGTAGTTTTATAGTTTGAGGTCTTAGGTTCAGATCTTTCATCCTTTTTGAGTTGATTTCTGTCAGTGGTGAAAGATGGGAATTAAGTTTCATTTTTCTGCAAGTGGATTCCCAGTTTTTCTAGCACCATTTGCTAAAGATGTTTTCCTCTTCCCACTGGATTGACTGGTATCCTTTGTCAAAAATCAGTTAGGGTCTCTTTCTATTCCTTTGGTCCACCTGTCTGTTTTTATACCAATACCATGCTGTTTTTATTATCACAGGTTTACAGTATATTTTGTGGTCAGGTAGTGAGATTCCATCCACTCCACTCTTCTTGCACAGAATTGCTTTGGTAATGCAAAATCTCTTATGATTCCAGAAAAATTCTATGATTGTCTTTTCTAGATCTGTTAAGAATGTCTCTGGTAATTTGATTGGGATTGCATTAAATATGTACATTAATTTGGGAAGAATTGCTATTTTTATTATATTAATTCTTCCAATCTAGGAATATGGGATGTCCTTCCACTTTTTTGTGTCATTTTCGATATCTTTATTTAGCATTTTCAGAGTTTTCTTTATAAAGATCTTTGACATCATTAGTTTGGTTTATCCCTATGTATCTTATACATTTCATGTCTATGGTAAAAGGGATTCCTTTCTTCAGATTTACCTCGTTCAACTTGTTGTTCATATGTAGAAATGTTATGGATTTTGGAGGCTGATTTTGTATCCTGACACTTTACTGTATTCATTTATTACTTCAAGACGTTTTTCATGGACATCTTTGCCTATGCTTTATTCTGTTTCTGACTGCATTGGCAAAGACATACAGCACTATGTTGAAAAGCAGTGGAGAAAGTGGGCAGCCTTGTCTAGTATCAGTTTTTATTGGGAAAAAAAATTAGGTTTTGCCCATTCAGTACAATGTCAGCTATAGGTTTTTCATATATGAATTTTATTTTGTTGAGAAAGGGCCCTTCTATGCCAATCTTGTTAAGAGTCTTAATCATAAAGGGATGTACTATTTTGTCAAATGCTTTCTCTGAATCAATTGAAATGATCATATGGTTTTTATCTTTCTTCCTGTTAATATGGTGTATTATGTTTATAGTCTTGCATATGATGAACCACCTTGCATTCCTGGATTAAAGCTTACCTGGTCATGTTGAATAATCTATTTTATATGTTGTTGGATATGATTTCAAAGTATCTTGTTGAGAATTTTTCATCTATATTCATCATAGATATCAGTCTATAGGTTTCCTTTTTGGTTATGTCTTTTTTATTTTTAATTTTTATTTATTTATTTATTTTACATTCTTTCACTGAACATCATCACAGCATGCAAAATGTGATTTCCCATCCAGAATGCACTGTATTGTGGCTTAATCATAAATGTTATCATCAATAAATAATTTTTTATTTCTTGTTTCTTGTGTAGATACACACACACACACATATATCTATCTATATCTATATCTATCTATATCTATATCTATCTATATCTATATCTATACATTCCACTATTTCTCACCCTCTCCTATTTCTCATCCTCCTCCTACACTGTCTTTGGTATCTGCGGTTGCTTTCCATTCCTTTTTTACTTTTTCCCACATTTTATTGATTCACAAAATATCTTCATTAATATAACTACTTTGAATAGCCAGTTTAGCTGATATATACATGTCTGTGAACACATGTTGACTTTAGGCATAAAACTCTCTGAGTAGAATGAATATATTGCCAAGTAACACCTAGCTGAGGCTATATAGCTTACTGTGGTCATTAAATAGGTATTTTTGAATATATTTTTTAATGTCAAGAAAAGCAGTTTTATCTTTAATAAATTAAAATAAAAAAATGTTGAGAGCTTTGCTTAAAACTTAAAGTCATAAACAGGTTAGGACTCTGTTCAAATAGTAGGTACACGAACCTATAGACAGCTCAAGACAAGACAAAAATCCTTAAATCCGGAAAATAAAGCATAGAAGAAAATCAGTAATGTTTTAGTTAAATGTCATAAGATTCTATTTCACCAGTTCAGTCTCATGTACCTAAACTATCTTCTGTTGTGGTCTGATCTTTCCATTTAAATTCTGGAAGACAAGATTCAACTCCAGACTTGTCCCTACCATTAAGTTTACCATTTCCTTAGTTGTTTTTGAACTCTTATTTCTGTGTCTGACTTTAGTTTTCCTGATATAGCACTCCCTTCAGAACTTCTAGGATAACTGGTCTGGTGTGGGTAAATTCTTTTAGGTTTTGTTTTCCTGAGAATGTTCTTGTCTTCTCTTCCTAAATGAGAGATAATCTTGCTGAATATAGTATTATTGGTTGAAATTGTTTTCACACAACTCATTGAGTATATTTTCCCTTTCTTTCTTTGCTCACATTGTTTCCAATGAAAAGTCCACTGTTAGCATGCCTTTGTAAGCAACTTGATGTTTCTCTCTTGCCAGTCTTAGTATTCTGTCTTTGTGGTTTTGGTCAATCTGGCTATAATGTGTCTCAGAGATTTTCTTCAGTTGATTCTATTTAGGGTCCTTTGTATTTCTTGGGTCTGGGTCATTGAAGGCCTCTTTAAGTTTGGAGAGTTTTCTTCCAGCATTACATGGAATATATTATCAATGTCCTATTAGTCTCTTCACCTTCTGGGATACCAATTATCAAAATGTTTGGATGTTTAATAGTGCCTAGTGTTTCTTGTATATTGTCCTTATATTTTTGGGCTATTTTCTCAGTCTTTGTGGTAGATCTTTCTAGCCCAGTGATTCTGTCTTCTACATCTAAGATTCAATGTTCTATATGATCTAGTCCGTTTTTAAAACTTTCAAAGAAGGTTTTGACTTTCTGTATTATAGCATTCATCTCTAACAGTACCATTTGATTCTTTTTTTATGGTGTGCAGTTCCTCTTTCAGATCTTGCTAAAACTTCCTCACTTCCTGGAACTCATTGTCTCTTTTCTCCTGCCTCTGCTGGAGTTCATTGTCTCTCTTCTCTTTTATCTCTGTTAGCTTTGTCATTATGAATAGTCTAAATTTTTCATCAGACATTTCCATGTGTTCCATTGTACTGTCTGTGGGTGAAGAGGAGTTATTCTTTTCCATTGAGGGAGAGATATTTTCTTGGTTTCTCCTAGTTCTTGTGCCTCTGCAGTGATTTCTAGTCATCTAATGGGTTATTTGTTTCTTCCTAATTTCTAGAAATTCAATCTGAGTGTTCAGAGTCATGCAGGAGGAGATCGGCAAACTCTATACTGTTCCTTTTTTCTACCTTTTTATGACAGATTCAGTTGGAATTGAGGAATATGTTGACACTAATAGTATTCAGATTTTGGGTATGGTTCACTTAGACTTGTCTAGTCACTCAGTGCATGGAGGCTGAGAAACAAAGGTATGAGGTAAAAGAAAAAGTGTAAGAAGACAGATAAAGTGAGAAAAAAAGGAAAAAAAATATTTATTTATTTATTTTAAAAAACAAAAAATGTAAAATTGAAAGCACTAGTTCTCAGCTCCCTTGCAGTATTCAGTCTTCTTTTGAAAGCCTGTCCTTTTTGCTTCTCCTAAGTGGGAGGGAGTAAAGGGGATTATTAGCAAGATAAATGAGTATCTCAGAGCCAATAAAATACTTTATCTTTAAAAAATAAAAAAAAGAAAAATGAAAGAAATGTAAAGACAGAGAGATGGAGAGAGAGAGAGAGAGAGAGAGAGAGAGAGAGAGAGAGAGAGAGAGAAAGAGAGAGAGAAGGATTCAGGGGACTCTACAAGGATTAACTCTCAGCAGAAAATCTTCATTTCTCTCATTTACTGAAAACACTAGTTCTTAGCTCCCACAAAAGGACTCAGTCTTCTTCTGAAGGCCTGCCCTTTTTGCCTCTCCAGGTTGAATTCTCAGCAGAAAATCCTTATTTCTCTTTTTTTTTTTTTTTGGAGAGGTTTTTGCTATAGGACGCGTGCGCTCGCCAGACAGACAGAGAGAGACATAGAGACAGAAAGCGAGAAATCACCACCAAGAGGGGATGGTCACGCCGCAATCCCTTCTCCTCCATTCTCCTCTCGGAATCTTGGGCATGTACGCACATGCGCCCGGCGTGAGTTTTAAGCCACCGGGTCCGGGACGCGAACCACAGTCGACTACGTGGGAGTCCAGCGACATAGCCATTACGCTAACTGCTGGTTCCCATCCTCATTTCTCTTAATCCCTGAAAGCACTAGTTCTCAGCTCCCATGCAAGACTCAGTCTTCTGAAGGCCTGCCCTTTTTGCCTCTCTTAAATGGGATGGGGGAAAGGGGATTATTAGAAAGATAAAGGAGGATTTGAGAGCCCAGAAAATACTTTTCCTTAAACATTTTTTAAAAAAGAAAAATAAAAAAAATGAAAAGAGAGACATGGAGAGACAGAAAGAGACAGAGAAAGACAGAGAGAAGAATAGAGGGGGCTCTCCCAGGGTTAATTCTCAGCAGAAAAGCTTTATTTATCTTATTTCCTAAAAGCACTAGTTTTCAGCTCCCATGGAAGACTCAGTGTTCTTTTGAAGGTCTGCCCTTTTTGCCTCTCCTAAATGGTAGTCAGTAAAGGGGATTATTAGGAAGATAAAGGAAGATCTGAGAGTTAAGACAATACTTTACCTTAACAATTTAAACAAGAAAAAATTTAAAAATGAAGACAGAACCATAGAGACAGAAAGAAGAGAGAGAGAGAGAGAGAGAGAGAGAGAGAGAGAGAGAGAGAGAGAGAAGGATGCAGAGAGGGTAAATCTACCAGGGTAAATTCTCAGCAGAAAATATACATTTCTCTTATTCCCTAAAAGCACTAGTTCTTAGCTACCATGGAGAACTCAGCTCAGTCTTCTTCTCAGCAACAGGTTTTTATATATGGGATTTATTATATTGAAAAATACCCCTTCTGTTTTTCTCACAGTCTTTATTTTTTATTTATTTATTTTTTTATTTAGATTTTTTAATACATTCAATTACATTAATTAGCTTACAAGGTGATCATTTCAATATATGAACATTTCTCCCCGGTCGAGTTGATCAAAATATAACAACACTGCCTCTCTATCTCAACAATGCTGTCTTTGTATCCCTCCTCCAAATGTTCTTCCCCAGGCCCAACTCCTCCACACACCCCACATCTGGCATTCACATCCACCTCTTGTGTTTGTACATCTTTTAGCCTGTCAGTTTCAGTTATAGAGTGCGGACATTCAGTATATATTAAGTGGGGACATACAGTGTCTCTCCTTCATAGCCTGGCTTGCTTCACTAGCAGTAAATCTTCCATATTCTTCCACTTTCTGTCAGAAATCAGGGTTTTGTTGTTCTTAATGGCTGAATAGTATTCCATAGAGTATATGTGTCACAGTTTTTCAATCCATTCATCTGTACATGGGCATTTGGGTTGGTTCCATGTCTTAGCAATCGTGAAAAGTGCCGCAATGAACATAGATGTGCAAGCACTTTTCCAATGAGCAATTCTTCTGTCCTTTGGGTAGATGCCAAGAAATGGGATTGCTGGATCATATGGCAGTTCTATTTGTATATTTTTGAGGAATCTCCAAATGGTTCTCCACAGTGGTTGGACTAATTTACATTCCCACCAGCAGTGTAAGAGAGTTCCCCTTTCACCACATCCCTGCCAACACTTATCATTTTTTGGTTTTTTAATCTTAGCCATTTGGACTGGGGTTAGGTGGTATCTCATTGTTGTTTTGATCTGCATTTCCCTTATGATGAGGGATATTGAGCATTTTTTCATATGCCTTCTGGCTATTCGTATGTCATCTTTAGTGAGTGTTCTTTTCAACTCCTTCTCCCATCTTTTAATAGGGTTCATCATCTTTTTTCCAAACAGCTTCTTTAGTTCCTTATGTATTCTGGTTATCAATCCCTTATCTGATGCATAGTTTACAAAAATATTTTCCCATTCTGAGGGCTGTCGATTCACACTTACTATTGTGTCTTTTGCTATGCAAAAACTTCTTAGTCTGATGTAATCCCACTTGTCTATTTTGGGGATTATCGACTGTGCTTTGGGGTTCCTATGTAAGAAGTCTTTCCCTACCCCAATGTCTCCCAGAGTTTCCCCAGTGTTTTCTAGAAGCAGTTTAATAGTTTGGGGTCTTAGATTTAGATCCTTGATCCACCTTGACTTGATTTTTGTCAAAGGTGAGAAATAGGGGTTCTGATTCAGCTTTCTACAGATGGTAATTCAGTTTTTCGAGCACCATTTGCTGTAAAGGTTTTCCATTTCCCACTGGATTGACTGGTACCCCTTATCAAAAATCAGTTGACTGAATGATTGGGAATTTATTCCTGTGGACTCAATTCTGTTCCATTGGTCCACATGTCTGTTCTTGTGCCAATACCATGCTGTTTTGATTACCACAGCTTTGTAGTATATTTTTGGGTCAGGGAGTGAGATGCCGCCCACTCCACTCTTCTTTTGTAGAATTGCTTTGGCAATGCAGGGTCTTTCATTATTTCAGATGAATTTCATGATTGTCTTTTCTAAATCTGTGAAGAATGTGTCTGGTACTTTGATTGGCATTGCATTAAATAGGTAGATTAATTTGGATAGAATTGCCATTTTGGTTATATTAATTCTTCCAATCCAGGAACATGGGATGTCCTTCCACTTTTTTGTGTCATTTTCAATTTCTTTTTTTAGCTTCTCATAGTTTTCCTTGTGGAGGTCTCTAACTTCTTTGGTTAGATTTATCCCTAAGTATCTTATACTTCTGGTGGCTATGGTAAATGGAATAAGTTTTTTTCAGCTCTATCTCCATCTGCCTGTTGTTTGTATATAGAAATGCTATAAACTTCTGTATATTAATTTTGTATCCTGCAACTTTACTGTATTCATGCATTACTTCCAGAAATTTCTTCATGGAAATCATTGGGTCTTCTATGTACACAATCATGTCATCTGCGAATAGAGAGAATTTCACCTCTTCTTTTCCTATTTGGATGCCTTTAATTTTTTCCTCTTTTCTAATTGCATTGGCGAGGACTTCCAGTACTATATTGAAAAGGAGTGGAGAAAGTGGACATCCTTGTCTTGTACCCAATTTTAGTGGAAAAGCTTTCAGTTTTTCTCCATTGAGGATGATGTTCGCTATGGGTTTTTCATAGATAGCTTTTATTGTGTTGAGAAATGACCCTTGTATGCCAATTTTGCTGAGCGTTCTTGATTATAAAGGGATGTTGTATCTTATCAAATGCTTTTTCTGCATCAATCGATATGACCATATGGTTTTTCTCTTTTTTCCTGTTAATATGGTGTATCACATTTATGGTTCTGCGTATGTTGAACCAACCTTGCATTCCTGGAATAAAGCCTACCTGATCATGATGTATAATCTTTTTTATAAGTTGTTGGATATGGTTTGCTAGTATCTTGTTGAGAATCTTTGAGTCTATATTCATCAGAGATATCAGTCTATAGTTTTCCTTCCTTGTCCTGTCCTTACCTGTTTTGAGGATAAGGGTGATAGAGGCTTCATAGAATGAATTAGGGAGAGATTCACCCTCTTGGATCTTTAGAAATAACTTGGGCAGAATGGGGGTTAACTCTTCTTTGAAAGTTTTATAGAACTCAGAGCTGAGACCATCAGGGTCAGGGCTTTTCTTTGTTGGAAGGCTATTTATTACTGATTCAATCTCCTGGCTTGTGATGGGCCATTTAGACTTTCTGTATCCTCCTGGCTCAATCTTGGTAGATTATACATGTCCAGGAATTTGTCCATCTCATCCAGATTGTCTTGTTTCTTGGCATATAGTTGTTCCTAATATCCTCTAATTATGTTCTGTATTTCTGCTTTGTCTGTTGTTATATTTCCTGCTTCATTGCAGATTTGATTCACCTGGTTCCTTTCTCTCTTCTTCTTAATGAGTCTCGCTAGTGGTGTATCGATTTTGTTTATCTTTTCAAAGAACCAGCTTTTACTTTCACTTATTTTCTGTATAGTTCACTTATTTTCTATTTCATTTATTTCTGCTCGGATCTTTATTATTTCCTTTCTCCTGGAGTTTTTTAGGTTATTTTGCTGTTGCTTCTCCAATTCTCTGAGGCATGATGTTAAGTGATCCATTTGCCTTCTTTCCATCTTCCTCTTATGAGCACTAATTGCTATAAACTTCCCTCTTATGACTGCTTTAGTAGTGTCCCAAAGATTATGGAAACTCCTGTCTTCATTGTAATTAGCTTCCATGAATCTTTGGATTTTGGACTTTATTTCATCAGTAGTTGTGGAGTCATTCAGTAGTAGGTTATTTAGTTTCCATGTATATGAGTATTTTTGAGGATTTCTCTTTAAATTAAACTCATGTTTAATTCCATCATGATCAGAGAAGATGCTGGGAATAGTTTGTATGCCTTTGAATCTGTAGAGGCTTGCCTTGTGTCCTATGATGTGGTCAATTTTCGAAAAGGTTCCATGTGGGGGTGAGAAAAAAGTATATCTCGTGGTTTTTGGATGGAAAGTTTTATAGATGTCTGTTAAGTCCATTTCATTTATGGTATCATTCAGATCCTTTATCTCTTTATCTATTTTTTGTCTAGATAATCTGTCCCGAGGGGATAGTGCAGTGTTGAGGTCTCCAACAATTAGTGTATTGCAGTCTATCTCCCCTTTTAGATCTAACAGTCTTTCCTTCACATATTTGGGGGCTCCTGTGTTGGGCGCATAGATCTTTATAAGAGTTATATCTTCTTGATTTATTGATCCTTTTACTACAATATAGTGCCCTTCTTTGTCTCTTCTAACAGTTTTTTGTTTTAAAGGCTATTTTGTCAGAAATTAGTATCACAACTGCAGCTCTTTTTTGTTTCCCATTTGCATGGAAAACCTTTTTCCAACCCTTCACTTTCAGTCTATGTATGCCTTTATCAATGAGGTGGGTTTCCTGTAGGCAACAGATAGAGGGTCTCTGGTTTTTTATCCATTTAACCAGTCTGTGTCTCTTGGTAGGGGAATTTAATCCATTCACAGTCAGTGTTATTATCGATGCAACTGGATCTGTCCCGACGTTTAAGGTGGCCATTGTCACAGCAGCCTTTTACTCCTTTGTTTCTGTCTGTTAGCTCTTTAGTTTTTCTGGCACAGTACTTTCTTCAGGATTTCTTGAAAAGCTGGTCTGGTGCTGGCAAATTCTTTCAGGTCTTGTTTGTCTGAGAAGTTTTTAATCTTCTTTTCTTATATGAAGGATAATCTTGCAGGATACAATAATCTTGGTTGAAATTGTTTCTCTCTTGGCACTTTCAATACATCTTCCCATTCTTTCCTTGCTTGCATTGTTTCCGTTGAGAGGTCCACAGTTAGCCTGATGGGATGACCTTTGTACGTCACTTCTCATTTCTCTCTTGCCAGTTTTAGTATCATGTCTTTATCTGTGGTCTTGGATAGTCTGGCTACAATGTGCCTTGGGGAAGATCTTCTGGGGTTGATTCTAACTGGGGTCCTTTGTATTTCTTGGGTCTTGATGCTTGAGTGCCTCTCTAGACTTGGGAAATTTTATTCCAGGATTTCATGGAATAGATTTTCCATGCTGTTATTAGTTTCTTCAACTTCTGGGATGTGAATTATTCTGATATTTGGGAGTCATATGGAATCTAGTATTTCTCGTATATTATCTTTGTGTTTTTTAGTTTTTTTCTCTATCTTTTTGGTGGTTCTTTCTAGGTCAGAGGTTTTATCTTCTGCATCAGAGATTCAATCTTCAGCATGGTTTAATCGACTTTTAATACTTTCAAGGGAATTTTTGATTTCTTCTATTCCAGACTTTATCTCTCATAGCTCCATCTGGTTCTTTCTCAGAGTGTCCATTTCTTCCTTCATATCTTGGAATGACTTCCTTATCTCTTGGAGTTCGTTGTCTCTTTTTTCTTCCAACTCAAAAAATTTGTTCACCATAAGTGTTCGAAATTCTTTGTCTGACATTTTGGTAACATTGTCCATTAGCACGAAAGGTGGAGGGGAGTTACTCTGTACTTTTGATGAAGATGTATTTCCTTGTTTATTCATACCTGAGGCTCTTCTTCTACTTCTAGCCTTTAGAAGATGTATTCACTTTGAACACCTCTTGCAGGAATGTTACTCCGACTAGGAGTAATTGACTTTCCCTTTTGCTTCCAATTAATGTTTGCCAAAGTCTCTCCTCCTTTGTTTTTACCAATGTGGTATCAAGAGGGGTATTCTTTTGAAGTGTCTGAAAAGCAATATCTCCTTTTTTCCAGGTGGATCAGAACAAGGGAAGATCCCAGAGAAAGTTTATGTTGTTAGGGGATTTCAGATATCTGATTATAGACCTGTCTAGTCCTTCTGGCAGGGTGGAAGATGAATAGGAGAGGGTATTGGGTGAAACAACACAAGAAAAAAAAAAAAAAAAAACACAGAGAAATAAAGGCCTTGCCTGAGGCCTGCCACTGGCTCTGTGTCCTGCTGCTGGGGACAGGACAGGCTGTGGGAGGAGGAAGAGCAGGAAATTAACAAGAGAATAAAGAAGCTTAAAATCCAAGGCAGCAAGTAATGGTGACCTACCTAGGGGGTGGGTGCTTGAGCTGGGGTCTGCAGGTGAGGTGAGTGGGCAGCGATGGATGTCCCTGCCTTAGAATTGCTGGCTGGCCTGAGGCCTGCTGCTGGTTCTGTGGCCTGCTGCTGGGGACAGGACAGGCTAGGGGGTGGGCGCTTGGGCTGGGGTCTGCAGGTGAGGTGAATGGCAGTGATGGATGTCCCTGCCTTAGAATCGCTGGCTGGCCTGAGGCCTGCCGCTGACTCTGTCTTCTCAGTCTTAATCATTAAGCGATGTATTTTTTCAAATGCTGTTTCTGCATTAATTGATATGATCATTTATTTTTTTGAGAGAGAGGTTTTTGCTATAGGGCATGTGCACTCGCCAGAAAGACAGACAGAGATAGAGAAACAGAAAGCAAGAAATCACCCCCCAGGGTGGATGGCCATGCTGCAATCCCTTCTCCTCTATTCTCCTCTCAGGATCCTGGGCACACACACACACATGTGTCTGGCATGAGTTTAAGCCACCAGGTCTGGGACTTGAACCACGGTCGACTACATGGGAGTCCAGCGATATGGCCATTACTCTAAGTGCTGGTCCCAGTTTTTATCTTTTCTTCTATTATTATGATGTACTACATCTGTAGTTTTGCATATGTTGAACTACTTTTGCATCTCTGAAATAAAGGTCACCTTGTTGTGGTGTATAATCTTTTTAATGTATCATCGAATATGATTTTCTAGTATCTTAATGAAAAATTTTGCATCTATATTAATAAGAGATATTGGACTGTAGTTTTCTTTGTTGTGTCCTTGTCTGTTTTGGTTATCAGGATGATGGAGGCTTCATTAAATGATCTGGGGAAGTATCCTTCCTTTTGAATCTTCTTTTTTTTCTTAAGCAATCCAAAAGTTTATCTTTGAGGCATTTGAAAAATGAGGAAAGACTTTTTAGGAAGCAGACCCACCAGAAAAAAGGGTTCTTCTTTGTTCAGGTAGATTGAGAGAGAGAGAGAGAGAGAGAGAGAGAGAGAGAAAGAAATCCCCATCCTGGGAGCATACATAGGACAGGAAACTTCCTGCAGGATTTTTTTTTTTTTTTTTTGGAGAGGTTTTTGCTATAGGGCGCGTGCGCTCGCCAGACAGACAGAGAGAGACAGAGAGATAGAAAGCAGGAAATCACCCCCCAGGGGGGATGGCCACGCCGCAATCCCTTCTCCTCCATTCTCCTCTCGGGATCTTGGGCACGCACGCACACGCGCCCGGCGTGAGTTTAAGCCGCCGGGTCCGGGACTCGAACCGCGGTCGACTACGTGGGAGTCCAGCGACATAGCCATTATGCTAACTGCTGGTCCTAGGATTTTTGAAAATAATTCTTGGGTATGCTAATTTTGAGTGACCTGTCCTGGAATGGTGGAGCAAAAAGGCAAGGTGGGTTGTTTATGCCAATTTATGGGGCATACGAGAAAGTGAGTCTGGAGTGCTAGTGATTTCTGCCACAACATTATGCTGGGAGTGACTTACTGTGCCCAGATCTATTTCTCTCCATAGTTTGGGACATGTTTGATGTGTGATGAAACAATTGAAAAAAAAAATACATATCCATAAGGAATTGTTAAATATGGAGATTTACAAAAGGACAAACACATTCTGCTACTATGTGGCACATAGTAATTTTCAGCAGACAATGCATCCACTGAGAACAACTAGAAAATAAAATTGCAGGTGTTATCTACATAAATGCTACTGATTGCTTTAGAATTAAAGAGGACTAGAGTGGTGAAAATCTGGAGAGGGATGAATCACAGAGTACATGGACAAAGTGGAATTGTTTTTCCTGTCAGCACTTGCCAATTTGGCCTACAAGGATAAACATGAATATTGAGTTTGGCTGAGGCACAGGGCCATAACTGGGGATAGAGTAGTGAGATGTGGGGACCAGATAACCAACAGAATTTTTTTTTTTTTTTTTGTATTTCTCTTTAACAGTTGCTTGACCCAACATCTTTCTGTCTGCTCTATACAATGAAAATACAAACTAAATGAGAACAGAAAAAGAAATTAAAGCATTAAATTGTACAAATTACAAATCTGTTCCAAAATAGACTTACATTAAATAAAATACGCATTTCAGTAAGAGACCTACAGTGAATGACTGCATTCTGGGAAGCTTCACATCTAGGCAGGACCGACACTCGTGGGAGAAGCTACCGAATCCGCACCCAATCACAGTTTGCAGCGGGGGTCTTAACTGCCAACCTGTGAGCTACAACTAGCACGTCATTAGCATCATGTGTGCAGGAACCAGCTTTGTTTGGGAAAAGGGTAAACAAGCTCCGGCCTCAATGCGAGTTCATTACAACCTCTCGGGAATCTCACCAGCCGCCTGCGCAGTACAGTTTCAAATGTGAACATGTTAAGGTAAGCAGACAACTCTTTAGAAGCCCAACCACATTTCCTTGCTGTATTTATGTTGAACTCTCCAGCTAGAATGGCGGTCATGAAGATGGTCTTCTTCAGGATTGTTGGCAATCAAGACTTGAATGGAAAATAATTTAGAACATTAAAGTATCAAATACATAGCCGGTTTCTCAAATTTTCGGACATCTTGTCACTGCATAGGGTAGAAACCTAAAAAGCAAATCTGATGGGAAAAAAAAAAAAACAAAACACTTTTTTATATTTATATTTTTAAATTTCCAGAGGGTGTATGTGCTCACCAGAGAAAGGGAAAAAGTGCTCACCAGTGGGGCATAATCATCCCACAATTGTTTTTCCTCCATTCCTCCTTTCCATCAGGATTTTTGTATGCATGAACACAGGCCCAGCATGTTTTTCAAGATACTAGGGTCATGATTCAAATTATGATTGGTCCTGTGGGATACAGCTTGATTAATCACTGTGCTATGGTGCCAGTCAACTAAGGTTTGTTATTTTTGTTTGTTTTATTTTGCATTTTGTGCTGAATCAAAAATATTATTAGAATATAGGAACTGCTGGTAGGACCATGAACATATTATCAGCAAAGATGCTAGGTACAAGGTGGTGCCACAGGTAGATTATGTCTTATCAAAACTGTAGACCAAACCTGAGTAATTTGTTTTAGAAAGATATTTTTGTTATAGGGCTTGTTTGCTCACTAGAAAGATAGAGGCAGAGAGACAGAAGGTGAGAAATCACCCCTCAGGGAGGAGGGCCATGCTGTAATCCCTTCTCCTCCATTCTCTTGGGATTTTGTGCACACACGCACATATGCCTGCTGTGAGTTTCAAGTCATTGGGTCCAGGACTTGAACCACAGTCAACTATGTGGGAGTACAGTGACATAACCATTATGTTACTGGCTGATCCCACCTAGTGATATTTAAAACTTTTGTAGAAAGGAGACTCTGGGAATAGATGGCTTCACCCAATATTTAAGAAAGAATACCAACATTTTATAAACTTTTACAGAGAAAGGTGAAACTTTTTCAATATTTTCTTTGAAGGCAGTAGAACTTTCACACCAAAACATGAAAAAAACATTACATGAAATTAAAGTGGTAGGTCAATATGAATTAAAATACAAAAATCCTAAAATTAAAAAAGAAAATCCAGTCATACGTACAAACTATATCATGATCAATTGATGATTATAAGATGAATCAAAGGCTGATTCCATTTAAAACATTTTTACTTTCATTTGTTCATTTCTTTTTATCACATCCTTTTAAATTTTATATTTCCATTCAGTTTTACCATACCATTCTTTGTTATTTGTTATTATTTATTTTATTTTACCTTATATTCAAGCACTGTACATTGCCACAGCTTGTGAAATTAAATTTTGCAGTATAAATACACTACACAACCAGTCTAGTAAAAGATATTATCATACAGATTATCAACAGACATTCCTCCATTTCTGAATTCCTTAAATATCTTGTCCTTATTTTTGTCCTGATTTTCTTCCTCTCACCATTCCCACTTCCTACCATCCTTCTACACTGTCTCCAGTATTCATAATATCCTCCAGTCTTTCAGTTTCCACCATAGAGTCCAGATATTTGGTATATATTAAGTGAAGATATACAAAGTTTCACTTTTACTGTCTGGCTTGCTTCACTCAGCAGTAAATCTTCCATATTTGTTCACTTTCTATCAAATGCCAGGGTCTTGTTGATTTATATAATTTATATGACTGAGCAGCCTTGGCTGTTATGCCCAACATTTGGGATATATTGAATACATGATGTGTGTTTTTCAAAGTCAGGCTCACTTCACTAAACATTAAGTCTTCTATATTCATCCCCTTTGAGACAAATGACAGGGGCTAATTTTTTTTTTTTTTTATAGCTGAGTAGTATTCCATAGTGATAGTGCCACACTTTTTCAACCCATTTATCTGTTCTTGGACATCTGAGTTGGTTCCATGTCTTAGCAATTATGGATAATGCTGCAATAAGCATTGATGTACAAGCACTTTTCTGACTGTTTCCCTAACCTTTCGGGAGTAACCTAGGAGTGGAATTACTGGATCATATGGTAGCTCTATTTGTAGGTCATTAAGAAACCTCCATATTGCTCTCCACAGTAGTTGTACTAATTTACATTCCCATCAACAGTTTAGGAGAGTTTCTTTTTCACCACAGCCTCATCAGTAATTATCATTATTTGTTTATTTATTTATTTATTTATTTATTTATTTATTTATTTTTAATTTTAACCATTCTGACTGAAGTTAGGTGATATTGCATTGTGGTTTTGATTGGCATCTCCCTTATGATAATAGATACTGAACATTTTTTTCATATGGTTTTTGGCTGTTTGTATGTCTTCCTTAGAAATGTCTGTTCTGATCATTTTCCCATGTTTTGATGATTTATTTTTTTTTACCAGATAAGCCACTTGAGTTCCCTATATATTGTGGTTATCAGCCCCTTGTCTGATGCATAGTATCTAAATATATTCTCCCATTTCAAGGGTTGCTGGTTCACTCTAATTATTGTCTCTTGCTGAGCAGAAGCTTTTTAACCTGATGTAATACCATTTTTCTATTTTTGGATTACTGCCTGTGCTTTAGGAGTCTTATTTAAGAGGTTTTAGCCTGTTCAAATGTCTTCAAGAGTTCCCCTTGCATTATCCACAAGCATGTCTAGAGTTTGATGTCTTAGGTTTAGATCCTTGATCCATTTTAAGTTGATTTTTGTTAATTACGAGAATATGGGTCCTGTTTCATTTTTCTGCAGGAGGATACAGTTTTTCCATCTATTTGCTAAAGAGATTTTGTTTTTCCACTGTATTGACTGGTGCCCTTTGTCAAAAATCAATTGGCTGGAGACCAGCTGATGGCATAACTGTTATGTCACTGGACTCTCACGTTGTTGACTGTGGTTCAAGTCCTGGATCTGACAACCTAAAATTCACACCAAGTATGTGTGCTGCTTGCCTAAGATTCTAAGAGAAGAATGGAGGAGAAGGAATTGAGGCATTGTGATCACCTCCTGGGGTTGGGGGTGATTTCTCGACTTTTGCCTCTCTGGTAAGCACACATGCCCTATAGCAAATATCTATTTTTTAAAAAATCAATTGACTCTATGTTTGGTGGTTTTATTTCTGGGGTCTCTATTCTGTTTTATTGGTCCACATGCCTGTGTTTGTGCCAACACCATGACATTTTGGTTATCAAAGCTTTGTAATATATTTTGGGGTCAGGGAGAGAGATTCCTCCTATTCCACTCTTCTTGTGCATTATTGATTTGGCTATATGGGGCCTTTTATGATTCCAGATGAATTCTGTAATTGTTAGTTCTAAATATGTGAAGAATAGCTCTGGTAATCTGATTGGGATTTCATTAAATATGTAGATTAATAAGGGTAGAATTGACATTTCAATTATATGAATTCTTCCAAAATCCAGGAACATGGACTGTCTTTCCACTGTTTTGTGTTATTTTCAATTTTTTTTAAATTTTTTTATAGTTTTCCTTGTAGAAGTCTTTGATTTCTTTGGTTAATTTTATTACTAGGTATTTTATTTCTTTAGTTGCTATTGTAAGTGGAATTTCTTTCTCTAATTCTACCTCATTTTGTTCACTGTTGGTGTATAGAAATGCTATAGATTTTTGCATATTGATTTTGTATCTTGCCACATTACTGTATTATAATTTGTTTATTACTTCTAGTTTTTTTCTGATTATTTTAGGTTTTTAATGTATATAATTATGTCACCTGCAAACAGAAAATTTCACTTCTTTCCCTACTTGAATGCCTTTTATTTTAGTCTCTTGTCTCATTGCATTAACTGGAACTTTCAGTACTATATTAAAAAGGACTGGAGAAAGTGAGCAACCTTGTCTTGTTCCAGTTTTTAGTGGAAAACCTTTCAGCTTTTCCCCATTTAGTATGTTGTTAGCTCTGGGTTTTACATAGGTGGCTTTTATTGTGTTGAGAAATATCCCTTCTATGATGATTTTGCTGAGATTCCTAATCATGAAGAATGTTGTATTTTATCAAACTGTTTTTCTGCATCAATTGATAAGATCATATGGTATTTATCTTTCTTTCTGTTAAGATGGTGTATTACATTTATGGTTTTTATGCTGAATCATCCTTGCATCCCTGGAATAAAGCCTACAGATTCATAGTGTATAATCTTTTTACCGTGTCATTGGATATAATTTACTAATATCTTGTTGAGAATTTCTGCATCCATATTCATTAAAGAAATAGGTCTACAGTTTTCTTTTTTTGTTAAACTTTGTCTGTTTTGGGGATGAGAGTGACGGAGGCATCATAAAATGAATTTGGGAGTGCTCCTTCCTTTTAAATCTTTTTTTTTCTTTTTTAAATTTATTTCATTTAGTTTGTATTTACATTTTTTAAATACATTCAATTACATTATTTAGCTTTAGCTTATAAGGTGATCATTTCAATATATGAACATTTCTCTCCGGTCGAGTTGATCAAAATATAGCAACACTACCTCACTGTCTCAACAATGCTGTCTTCATATCCCACCTCCAAATGTTCTTCCCCAGTCCCCACTCCTCCACACACCCCACATCTGGCATTCACATCCACCTCTTCTGTTTGTACATCTTTTAGAAATAGTTTGAGTAGAATGGGGGTTAGCTCTACTTTAAAAGTTTTGTAGAATTCAGGAGTGAAAGCACCGGGACCTGGACTTTTATTCATTGGGAAGTTATTTATCACTTAATCAATTTCATCACTTGCTATTGGTTTATTTAGACTTTCTATGTCTAAATAATAATAGTGGAAGGAATTTAGAATTCGCTTGTCATGAGTTTACATCATACATTATTTTTTTTCTTTTTAAAAACAATTATTTAATTTTATTTATAATTTCTTTTTAAATTTTAATTTATTTTATACATTTAATCACCATACATCACTTATCTTGTAAATTGAACTTAGCCAACATGAATACACTTCACATGATTCCAGTTAAGAAAATGAAACACATTTTCATCAACAGATAATAATCCATTTCTGTGTTCCATAAATACTTTGTCTCTCTATTATCCTCCTTAATTATTTTTATTACACTCACATCCTTCTCCAACCCCTTTCCCCCATTGTCTCCATTATTCATAACCATTTATAATGCTTCTATGTCCTCTAATCTCTCAGTTTCCACCATAGAATGTGGAAAGTCTGTTTATGTTAAGTGAGATCAACAATGTCTCTCTTTCATAGCCTGGTTTGCTTTGCTTAGCAGTAAATCTTCCATATTCATACACTTTCTATCAAAAGCCAGGGTCTTGTTGTTTTTTATGGATGAGTAGTATTCCATAGCATATATGTGCCACACTTTTTCAGTCCATTCATCTGTTCATGGACATTTGGGTTGGTTCCATATCTTAGCAATTGTGAATAATGGTGCAATAAACATAGATGTGCTAGTACTTTTCTGAATGAGTACTGTCCTATCCTTTGGGTAGATACCCAGGAATATAATTCATGGATCAAATGGTAGTTATATTTGTAGGTCTTTGAGAAACCTCCATATTATTCTTCACAGTGGTTGGACCAATTTACATTCCCACCAGCAGTGTAGGAGAGTTCCCTTTCACCACATCCCTACCAGTACTTATCATTTTTTTTTAATCTTTGCCATTCTTACTGGGTGTTAGGTCCTATCTCATTGTAGTTTTGATCTGCATCTCCCTTATAATGAGGGATGTTGAGCCTGTTTTCATATGCCTTTTGAATGTTCATATATATTCCTTAGAGTGTTGCTTATTCAGTTCATTTTCCCATCTGTTAACTGGGTTAATAAAAATTTTTCATGTAACCCGCTTAGGTTCCCTATGTATTCTAGTTATTAGTCCCTTACCTGAGGCATAGTTTACAAAAGTATCCTCTCATTCCAAGGGTTGTCCATTCATGATAATCACTGTGTCTTTTGCTGTGTAGACACTTCTTAATCTGATGTAATCTCACTTGCCTATTTTGGGGATTATTGCCTGTACTTGGAGGGTCTTATTTAAGAAGTCTTTGTCTCCCAGAGTTTCCCCAGTGTTTTCCACCAATAGTTTTATAGTGAGGTTTTAGGTTTAGATCTCTGGTCCACTTTGAGTTGATTTTTGTTAATGGTTAGAGGTAGGGGTTCAGATTCATCTTTCTGCAGGTGTATACCCAGTTTTTCCAGCACCATTTGCTAAAGAGGTTTTCCTTTTTCCACTGGATTGACTGGTACTTTTTGTCAAAACCAGTTGACTGTATGTTTTGGGATTTATTTTTGGAGTCTTTAGTCTATTCTTTTGGTCCACATGTCTGTTTCTGTGCCAATAGTCTGTTGTCCTGATGATCTCAGTTTTGTAATAAATTTTGGGGTCAAGGAGTGAGATACCACCCACTCCACCCTTCTTGTGTAGGATTGCTTTGGCAATACAGGGTCTTTTCTGATTCCAGATGAATTCTATGATCGTCTTTTGTAGATCTGTGAAGAATGTCTCCTCTAATTTTAGAGGGATTATATTAAATATGAAGATTAATTTTGGTAGAATAGCCATTTCAATTATATTAATTCTTCCAATCCAAAAGCATGGGATGTCCTTCCACTTTTTGTGTACTTTTCAATTTTATTTTTTAAAGATTTTCTTAGTTTTCTTTGTAGAATTCTTTGACTTTCTTGGTTAGATTCATTCCCAAGTATCCCATACCTTTTGTGGCTAAGGTAAATGGGATTACTTTCTTCAGTTCTACCTCTGTCTAGTTCTTGTAGGTATATAGAAATGCTATAGATTTTCGTAAGATGATTCTGTATCCTGCCACTTTACTCTTAAATTTATTACTTCGAGAAGCTTTTTCATGGACTTTGAGTCTTCTGTGTATACAATCATGTCATCTGCAAATGGAGATAATATCAACCCTTTTTTGTTCCTAGTTAAATTACTTTTATTTTATTCTCTGGTACGGTTGCATTCGCTAGGACTTCCAGCACTGTATTAAAAAGGAGTGGAGAAAGTGGAAAGCCTTGTTTAGTACCAGTTTATAGTGGAACAGCTTTCAGCTTTTCTCCCATTCCATATAATGTTAGCTATAAGTTTTTCACAGGTGGCTTTTATACTTTCTCTATGATTAAGTTGGTCCTTTTCTTAGTTTTTAAGTTCTTATTTCTGTGTGTCTGTATTTAATTTTCCTGGTATATCACTCCCTTGAGAAGTTCTTAGAGATCTGGTCTGGTGTTGGTAAATTCTTTCAGGTTTTGTTTACCTGAGAATGTTTTTGTCTTTTCTTCCTATATGAAGGATAATATTGCCCACTAGAGTCTTGAGGGGGAAGTCTCAGCCGAAAATCTTCAATTTTGGTCAAGGAAACCAATATTTCACAGCTGAAGTATGGTATCTACCTTCTTATCTTTCTTTCTTTTAATATGATAAATTTCATTTATGGTTTTGCATATGTTGAACCACTCTTGTATCCCTGAAATAAAGTCTACCTGTTTGTGATATATATTCTTTTTTATATGTTGTTGGATATGATTTGCTAGTATCTTATTGAGAATTTTTGCACCTATATTCATCAGAGATATTGGCCTTTAGCTTCCCTTTCTTGTCATATCCTTATCAGTTTGCGGAATGAGGGTATTAGAGGCTTCATAAAATTAATTCATGAGGGTTCCTTCCTTTTGGATATTTAGAAATAATTTGAGTAGGGACCAGCAGTTAGCGTAATGGCTACGTGGCTGGACTCCCACGTAGTTGACCGCAGTTCGAGTCCCAGACCCGGTGGCTTAAACTCACGCCGGGCGCGTGAGCATGCGTGCCCAAGATCCCAAGAGGAGAATGGAGGAGAAGGGATTGCGGCATGGCCATCCCCACTGGGGGGTGATTTCTCGCTTTCCGTCTCTCTGTCCCTCTCTGTCTGTCTGGTGAGCACACATGCCCTATAGCAAAAATCTCTCCAAAAAAAGAAAATAAAATAAAAAGAAATAATTTGAGTAGAATGGGGGTTAATTTTCTTTAAAAGTTTTGTAGAATTCAGAATTGAAGCCATTAGGACCTGGGCTTTATTTATTCGGTGGAAGGTTATTTTTCTACTGATTCAATTTCATTGCTTGTTATGGGTCTATTCAGGCTTTCTATGTCCTTCTGACTCAATCTTGGTAGATTATATGTGTCTGGGAATTTGTCCATCTCATACAGGGTTTTTGTTTATTGGCTTATAATCTCTCATAGTATTCTCTAATAATGTTTTATATTTCATTTATTTCTGTTGTAATATTGCCTGTTCCATTGTGAATTTGATTTATCTGGCTCCTTTTACTGTTCTTCTAAATTGTCTATCAAATGTTATGGCAATCTTGTTTTTCTTTTCAAAGAACCAGCTTACGTTTTCATTTATTTTCTGTATAGTTTGTTTATTTTCTATTTCATTTATTTCTGCTCAAATATTTATTATTTCTTTTCTCCTAGTATCTTTTGGATTTGTTGTTGTTGTTTTTGCAGTTCCCTGAGGCGTGATGTTAAGTTGTCTATTTGCCACCTTTCCATCTTTTTTTAATGTGCACTAATTTCTATGGACTGCCTGCTTTTGACTGCTTTTGCTGCATCCAGTTGATTATGGAATTTTGTGTACTTATTATCATTTGTTTCTACTAATCTTTTCATTTCTGTCTTTTTTTCTTTTTTTGAGAGGTTTTTGCTATAGGGCATGTGCGCTCGCCAGAAAGACAGAGAGAGACAGAGAGACAGAAAGTGAGAAATAATCCCCCAGGGAGGATGGCCATGCCGCAATTCCTTCTCCTCCACTCTCCTCTTGGGATCTTGAGCATGCATGCACACGCTCCCGGTGTGAGTTTAAGCCACTGGGTCCGGGACTCGAACCACGGTCGACTACATGGGAGTCCAGCAACATAGCCATTACTCTAACTTCTCGTTCCTTGATTTCTGTCTTAATACCTTCTATAATTGTGAAGTCATTCAGGAGTAGGTTGCTTAGTTTCCATATATTTCTGTATTTTTGAGGTATTTTTCTTTCTTTCTTTCTTTTCCTTTTTTTTTTTTTTTGAAGAGATTTTTGCTATAGGGCGTGTGTGCTCACCAGACAGACAGAGAGAGACAGAGAGACAGAAAGCAAGAAATCACCCCCCAGGGGGGATGGCCATGCCACAATCCCTTCTCCTCTATTCTCCTCTTGGGATCTTGGGTATGTGCACACACGTGCTCAGTGTGAGTTTTAAGCCGCTGGCTCCAGGACAGGAACTGCAGTCGACTACATGGGAGTCCAGTGACATAGCCATTACGCTAACTGCTGGTCCCTCCTTGAGTTTTTTTTTTTTTTTTTTTTTTTTTTTTCCTGAAACTAATATCAAGTTTAATAAGTTTAATTCAATCACAGTGAGAGAAGATCCTGGATATAGTTTCTATGCCTTTGAATGTGTAAAGGCTTGTTTTGTGCCCTATACTCTGGTCCATCTTCGAAAAGATACCATACGGAGGTGATATATATATATATATATATATATATATATGTATATATATAGTAATTTTTCAGCAGAAAATTTTGCAGATGTCTGTTAAGTTTATTTGATTAATGGTATCATTTAGGTCCTGTATCTCTCTGCTTACTTTTTTCTCATTGATCTGTCTAAAGGAAATAATACGATGTTGGGATCGCCAACAATTAGTGTGTTGCAGTCTACCTCTCCTTTTAGATCTAGCAGTTTTTCCTTTACATATTTGGGTGCTCCTGTGTTGGGAACATAGATATTTACAAGCATTATATCTTCTTGATTAATAAGACCTATTACTACTATATAATGCCCTTCTTTGTTTCTTCTTATGGTATTTGTCTTAAAGCTTATTTTGTCTGAAATCAATATCATGACTCTCGCCCTTTTTTTTTTTCTTTCTGTTTACATAGAATATCTTTTTCCAGCCCTTCACTTTTTGTCTATGTATGTCTTTATCCATGAGTTGGGTTTCTTGATGGCAATAGATAGAGTTTCTGTGTGTGTTTCTTTTTTTTTTTTTTTCATTTTGGCTTTGTAATCAGTATATCAAAGGAGACATTCATACATTTCAAGAATTGCTTAAATTCTGTTAATCCAGATTTAAGCATGTGAACATATGACTTTATAACATACAATTAAAGCTATTCATCATAATCTGCTCTCCTACCAACATCAAATTACAGTTACTTTGGAGCATAAGTTAAATGGTTTAAAGTAAATCTGTAATACCTAATAACACCGTTTATGCCACACATGCAAATTACTTCTCCATGTAAAGGTTGTTTCACTTTGTAAGTTACCCAGCTCCAGAAGTCACTACTCGGGGGCTTTTCATGGTCCAAAGAGAAGAGGAGTGGGGGAGTTGGGAGTAACCAGGACTGTTTATATATACATATACATATATATATATATATATATATATATATATATATATATATATATATATATTTATATATGTATACTAAAAAAAAGATGGCACAACAGAAGGGAATGCAGTTCTAGAAGTGTAAACACTCAAGAAGCAGCACATTATGATAAATGCTTTTAGAAACGCATCATTTTTATCACTGATAATTATATTATGCCATCCATTTTCAAGTTGAGGTAATGGAATAGATGCAGAGACATCACAATGAGTCTCACTTAATACAAATAACTATACAGACCATCACACACTTTCCTACAAATTTTTTTCTCCTTCTGATTACCAGTTATATATAGGATTTCAATTTCATACCTTGACAATGAGGGGTCATACACTGAAGTCAATACATATATCTAGCATTTCAGTCTAAGCTCATCCATGTACATAGCTGAAATCAATTACAAGGAATGCCCTAACAAATGCTAGGGGAACTTTGTAGTTTTTACAGCTATTAAAACTGTATCTTGCACACTGAAGTCATTATACATACAGAGAAAAGTCAGCTTTTATATTTGCATTTATTCTTCATTTAACTTTTTTTTTTTCTTTTTTTGGAGAGGTTTTTGCTATAGGGCGCGTGCGCTCGCCAGACAGACAGAGAGAGACAGAGAGATAGAAAGCAGGAAATCACCCCCCAGGGGGGATGGCCACGCCGCAATCCCTTCTCCTCCATTCTCCTCTCGGGATCTTGGGCACACACGCACACGCGCCCGGCGTGAGTTTAAGCCACCGGGTCCGGGACTCGAACCGCGGTCGACTACGTGGGAGTCCAGCGACATAGCCATTACGCTAACTGCTGGTCCCTTCATTTAACTTTTTAAAACACTACTATAAATTAATATTAAAACAAAAACAATAGCAAGTAGTGAGCATATTATGATTACATTCACTACTGTATATAAAATGCTAGCAGTGTTATTCACTGGCCCCATTAAGAGGTCTGACACTGAACACCACCTCGGGGATGATGTTCATCGTCCTCATATGCTTCTCCATTGTAATGGTGCCATCTTTCCTGATTTGGATCAAAGTCCACCAGTTCTACCTGGTCCATTTCATTGGTCTCTTCTACTTCCTTCCTTTCAGGTAGAAGTTTTTCCAGCAAAGAGAGTTTATCAGAAGACAGAAAGCCATTCTCAGGGAAGTTTACCTTAAATTCAATGATTAGGCAACTCTTTTCATATGGTCTATGATAAATTGGCATGGCTTCATTTAACACACACTTGATATCTCCAAGCTTGACGATCTGACCTGGATGAGAGGTGATGACTATGGTTTGGTTGTCGAGAGTGGAAATTGGCTTCTGGAAGCCACACAATGCTTCAACCAGCTGTATGTCCATAGACATGAAAAGGTCTTCTCCTCACTGAGTAAAAACAGCATGATCTTTCTGATCTAGTACAATGATAATATCTCCAGGCTCCAGTCCTGGTTCTTGGTTTCCTTCACCATGGAATGTTATCTTCTGGTCATCTTTCATGCCTTTGTCAATATGAACTTCTAGAATTTTTTTCTCTCGAACTATCTTCCTTCCATTGCAACTTTTACATCTATCTTTAGGACTGATCCACTCTCCATGGCCTTGGCACTCCATGCATACAGACTGAATTTGCTGAACCACTCCAGGTCCTATCTGATGAATTCTTATTTGCATTCCAGTACCTCAGCAATTGGGGCGGCACTCTACTGCTCCTTGCTTACCACTTCTGCCTTCACATTTGTCACAAATCACATTCTTTTGCAGGGCCAGTTTTCTTGTTGCACCATTATATAAATCTCCTAAGGTTACTGACAGCTGATGTACAATGTTTTTGCCTCTTCTTTCTCTCTGCATCCTTCCTCCTCCTCCAAAAAACATATCAAAAATGTCCATTGGGGAGCCAAAATCACCACCTGCTCCACCCTCTTAAATTGCCTGCTCTTCTCCTTTGTCATATAATTCCTTTTTCTTCACATCAGAGAGAACTTCATAAGCTTGAGAAATCTGTTTAAACTTCTCGCCTTCACTTGGATTCTTATCAGGGTGGTACTTCAATGCCAGTTTCTTGTAAGCCTTCTTCAATTCTTCCTGGGTAGCATTGGGCTTGACCCCCAAAACATCATAGTAAGTTGTTTCTTTGACTATTTTCTACAGCCGGTGAGTAGGCTGAGGCCAGCGTGGGGGAGCAGGAAGGTGCGCGTAGCTGTGCACAGCTCGGGTAGCTGCTGCTCCTCAGCTTCCCACCGAGTGTTCTGGAAAGTTCCCTGTGTGTGTTTCTTTTTAAATCTATTCAGCCAGTCTGTGTCTCTTGATTGTAGAATTTTCTTTTAACTTTTAAATTTTATTGTTAATACAGAACAACACATGTCTAATATGAATACATTATTTGAATCTTTTATTTTCAAGCTGAGCATCCATCAGATCATGAAATAAAAGATTACCAGAACCTCAGAATTGTGTTAGTGCTTCTTTTAAGTCAGTCACTGCCTCAAAAGATAACTTTCTTTTTTTTTCTTTTTTCTTAAATTTCATTTTCTTTTATCTATTCAATCACATTATTTAGCTTACAAAGTGACTATTTCAACAGGTGAACATTTCTCCCTAGTCCAGTTGATAAAAGTATAAAGCATCTTCAACAGATAATACCACATTTCTTTGTCCCATTAATGCTTTGCCTCCCTATTTTTCTTCTAAATGTCCTTCTTCAGACTCTACTCTTTCACACACACTATATCTGGTATTTACATCCATATACTGTACTTCTATATCCTTTAGTCAATCAGTTTCCGTTAATGAGTTGAAAAGAAAAAAAAACTCTCTAAAGCTAAAAGACATATGTAAAAATGCTCAGCATCCCTCATTGTAAGATCAAAACAACAATGAGATACCACCTAACCCCAGTCAGAATGACTAAGATTAAAAAAACAAAAAATGATATGTGCTGGTGTGTGTGTGGTGAAAGGGGAACTCTTTTACACTGCTGGTGGGAATGTAAATTGGTCCAGCCACTGTGGAGAACAATTTGAAGTTTCCTCAAAACTCTACAAATATAACTACCATATGATGCAGCAATCCCACTCCTTGGTATCTACTCAAAGAACAGAAGAATACTTGATCAGAAAAGTGCTTGCACATCGATGTTTATTGTGGCACTGTTCACAATTGCTAAGTCATGGAACCAACTCAAATGCCTATGAATAGATGAATGGATAGAAAAACTGTGGCACATATACTCTATGGAATACTATTTAACCAACCATAAAAAACAACAAAACCCTGGCTTTTGATTGTAGAATTTAATCCATTAACATTCAATGTTATTATTAATATTTCTGAAGTTGTCCCTGTCATTAAGTTTTCTTGTTTTGTTTTGGTGTGTGTGTGTGTGTGTGTGTGTGTGTGTGTGCTCTTATTTCTGTCTGTCTTTAGTTTACCTGATATAGCACTCCATTTAGAATTTCTTGAAGAGCTGGTCTGGTGTTGGTAAATTCTTTCAGGTTTTGTTTATCTGAGAATGTTTTTATCTTTTCTTTGTATTTAAAGGACAACCTTGCAGGGTACAGTAATCTTGGTTGAAACTGTTTTTTATTTTACACTTTGCATATATTTCCCCATTTTTTCCCTGCTGCATTGTTTCTGGTGAGAGGTACAGTGTTAGCCTGATGAGATAACATTTGTAAGTAACTTTAAATTTCTCTCTTGCCAATTTTAATATCTTGCTTTTACCTGTGATTTTGTCCAATTTGGCAATGATTTGCCATGGAGAAGATCTTCTTGTGTTGATTCTATTTGGGGTCCTTTGTATTTTTTGAATTTAGATATTTGAAAGTTTCTCTGGGTTTGGAATGTTTTCTTTCTGGATTTTATGGAATAGATTTTTAATGCCCTTACTAGTTTCTTACCTTCTGGGATACCAATTCTGCAGATATTTGGATGTTTAATGGAATCTAGTATTTCACATTTACTATCCTCATTTTTTTGGTTATTTTCTCTATATTTTTTGGTGTTTTTTATTTTTCTTGGTCAGTGGTTTGGTCTTCTGCCTCTGAGATTCGATATTTCTGCATGATCTAATCTGTTTTTAATTCTTCCCAGGGAGTTTTTGATTTCCTGTATAACAGCCTTCATCTCTAACAGTTATGCTTGATTAGGGCGTCTATTGCTTCTTTCAAATTGTGGAAGGATTTCCTCATCTCCTGTAATTCCTTGTCTCTTTTCTTTTGCGTCTTCTGGAGTTCATTGTCTTTTTTCTCTTGCACCACATTTAGTTTTGTCACTATGAATATTCTGAATTGTTTGTCATTTTTGCAAGTTCTGTTGTACTGTCTGTGGATGGTGAGGATTATTTTTCCCTTGGGAGAGAGATATTCTCTTGGTTTCTCATATTTCTTGAGCCTTTGCAGTGGTTTCTGGTCATCTGATGGATTATACATTTCTTCCTAAGTTTTTGGAGTTAATTTTGAGCATTCAAATGCATGTTGGAGGGAAACAGCTGGTGATATATATGGTGGTTTAGGTGCTGGACACTCCTACATGGCCACCTGTGGTTCGAGTCCCAGATCTGGTGGCTTGTTTTCTCACTTTCCCTCCCTTACTCTCTCTCTTTCTCTCTGTGTATCTCTCTCTGGTCAAGTTAAAATATATGAATAAATAAATAAAATTAAAAAAAATTATTATTAAAAAATGCATTTTGAAACAGGTGATCCATGATCTTTTTGCAGCTCCATCTCCATGTAACCTGCACTTCTGTTGCTGGGGATGAATGTTCCAAAGGTTTCTCAGTTTCTTTAGAACAGGTGCACCTGGGGATGAGCCACAGGGTTTCAACTGAGGAAGATATTAGGGGTCACGTAGTGCTCAATGTGCACCATATACTTCAGGAAACTATGAAGTCTGGCATGGTTGGGAGAAAGTGGAGGTCTCAAGGTGGTACCTGAGGTTTCTGCCAAGTCAGAGTTGGGAAGAATGGTGGGGAGGAAGTTGAAAGTGAGAGGGTCTGGGCACATGGAGTGGACAGGGAGAAAACAGGTTCCAGAGACCTCATTTCACTCACTTGCTTCTGCCACGTAGGAGCCAGGAGGATTGGCGGGGAGGATGTTAGAAGCAAGAAGGTCTTGGCACCTGGAGGAATAGGAGGAAAGCACAGGTTTCTATCCATGGTCTCTGGTCATGTTTCACTCACTAGCTTCTGCCTCATTTATTTCCTGTATAGTTCATGTATTATCTATTTTGTTTATTTCTGCTTGAATCTTCATTATTTCATTTCTCCTGGTGTTTTGTATTGTGTTTCTTTGTTTTTGTTGTTTTTCCAGTTCCCTGAAGTGTGATATCAGGTTGTCTATTTGCCACCTTTCCATCTTTTTCTTGTGTGTACTAATTGATATGAATTTCCCTCTTATTACTGCTTTTTCTTTGTCCCATAGATTATGGAAACTCATGCACTCATTATCATTGGTTTCAATGAATCATTTCATTTCAGTCTTAATTTCTTAGGTGATTGAGAATTCATTCAGGAGTACATTTTTTAGTTCCTAAATTCTTGTGTATTTTTGAGAGAATTTTCCCAAAATTAATTTCCAGTTTAATTCCATCATGGTCAGAGAAGATGCTGGATATGATTTTGATGCCTTTAAATTTGTAAAGGCTTGTTTTGTGCCCTATTTTGTGGCCAATATTTGAAAATGTTTCATGTGGGGGTGAGAAAAATGTATATTTTGTGGTTGTTGGGTGGAAAGTTTAAAAGATGTCTGTCAAATTTATTTCATTTATGCTGTTCTTTAGATCCCCATATCTCTTTGCTTATTTTTTGTCTAGATGATATGTCCATAGGAGATACTGGAGTGTTGATATCCCCAGTGATTAATACGTTGCAGTCTACCTTTCCCTTTATATCTGTCTGTCTTTCATGTATTTCAGTACTCCTGAGTTGGATGTATAGATATTTGTGCACCCAACCTCTTTTTGAATTAGCCTTTTAGTACTATATAATGCACTTCTTTGTTTCTTCTTATGTTTTTTCTTTCTTTTTTGTTTTAAAAAATGGATCTACATTTATATGCCTAGAAAACTGTTGGAAGGGTACAGAAGAAACTTAACTGGATGACCTTGGGAAATGGGCGGGGGGGAGCACATGCTCACTCCTGCCACCAGCAAGTGTTTACTTTTTTGCTTTATAACCCTTCTGTTCCATTTTGATTTCTTTTTCTTACCAGCAGCCTCATTACCTTTATGAAAAGGACCAAATAATTTGGTTTGGCCAAAACCTTTTGGCCTGAGTTTTGCTTTGCAGACACTGCCCAAGATAAAGCTTTCTCTATTTTTGTTGTTTTAATTTCTTTTTTTTAGAGAGATTTTTGCTACAGGGTGCATTCACTTCCAAGAGAGACAGAGGTCGAGAGACAGAAAGCAAGAACTCACCCCCTGGAGGGATGACCATGCTGCAATCCTTTCTCCATCCTCCTCTTGGGGTTTTGGGCACACACACGTGCGTGCATGTGCACACACACACACACACACACGCACAGTGTTGAGTATTAAGCCACGAGGTTCAGGACTCAAACCGCAGTTGACTACGTGGGACTTCAGCAATGTAACCATTATGTCATCTGCTGGTCCCAAGTGTTTCTATCTTCATATTGTCAAGGCCTAAGAATTTAGAGAACTGGGCTCCCCAGTCTGCCCCTCCCCCATGACCACATGCATCTGACCTTGGAGTCTGCTTCAGGTCACCTGCTTTGTCCCTCACTTTCTGAGTCCTCTTTTTTCCTCTATATACACCACCACTTCTCTCCATTGGGGATCTCACCTAAGTCCCATAGCTCTTTTCCTTCCCCCTCCAATTTTTTTCCCCAACTAATTGCTAGATGTTGTGTAGGGATGCCAGAGGGAGAAAGCACCCACACAATGGGGCATGGTCACACCATAATCCTTTCCCTCCATTCCTCCATCCTGTCAGTACCCAGGCATGCATACACAAACTTGCCCAGTGTTTTTTATTCAAGCTGCCAGGACTGGGATTTGAACTGTAGTTGTCCATATGGCATCCAATTTTCAATATAGTGTTTACCTGCTATGCTATGGGGCGACCCACCCCATCGCTCTTAAAATATTGCCCAAACACTTACGCCCAAATTCTCATGTCCAGCCCACAACTTTTCTTGAACTACCGACACACACGCACTGTACCTGCTTTCTCAGCAGCTCCTTAAATGCTGAATAGACATCTGAAATTCAGTATGTTCCAAACTGATCTCAAATTCCCCCCTAAAATTCCTCTACCCACAGCCTTCCAAATCGCAGTTTACGGCATGTCCAGGCTTCTAGTGGCTTGGGTCCATAACCTTAGACTAAAAGAATGACTCTAGGTAGAAGTTGATCCACAATGCCAGTTACCTAAAAACAAAGGTAGTTCTGGGTGTTGCGACTGAAGATACCATAAGATCATTAAAATATTTTCCAAAATATGTTTAAGATTTGAATTTGGTATTTTAATTTTTTTGAATACAAATTACTTTTTGCAAGCTAGGAATTGAATCCTAAGGCAATCAGGTCTTCTAGGGAACTCGTCTGAGTCTTGCAGTCCTAAGTGGAAAGACCCCATCATACGAGGTGCTAGCAACAAGGTTCCAAGATTTTACATAATAACCACTTCTTTACAGTGGTCAAAAAGTGCAGTCTTAAAGGCATGACCTACAGAGCATCTTCATCTACTAAGGACAGAGTGATCTGAACCATATGCTGGCCAACCCACCAGTGAACCAGAACAGAGCTGGCTAAGGATTGGTAAACAAAGAAAGTGTTTACCTTTTGAAACCTTGCTCTTCTGCAGTTTTAAAAATTCTTGGCTGCTGTCAGCAAGTAAAAAATATTATTGATGAACCCACGCAGGCATTCGATTTTACCAGGGTCTTCCACTGCAACATGAAAATAGAGGTAAATGTAGGGAATAAGATACTTAGGTAATGGAAAAATAAATTACTTGGCAATAAGATATTAGATACACTGCATTATTATATCTGCTACAAGAACAAACTGACAATCAAAATTATTTAAAAGGAACTCTCAACTCTAACAGGGTGGTGTCAGCAATACTTTGCACTATAGAATAACCTCCCCTGCCCCCAGACAACGAATGCTGCTATTCTTCCAGGGTACATACTCATGCAGGAAAACTTGCTGGGAGCCTTTACCAGGGCCAGGAGATGAGTAACAAAACTGTACTAATTAGCTAACTGTAAGTTCAGTTAACATCTTTGGGATGGACCCATAAAACCTACCCATTGTTAAACATCTGCAAACTAAGAGTTTCTTAGCCCTCAGCCACAGTTTGTGCTGGTATCTTAAAGCTGGGTGTGTTCCTTTGTGACTCTCCTCCTCAGGGCTGAGGTGGGTGCTAGTCATCAAAGTCTGGAATGTCATCGTAGGAGTAACCAAGGTAGCCTTTGGATGCGTAGTAGGCAATGCGCAGGTGGTAAAACCCTGGCAGGAACACCAGAATGCCAATGATCAGGACTGGAACAGCTGGGTCTCCCCCCTTCCCCTTTGCTGATGTAGCACAACAGCAGGAGGGAGCCTATGATAAAGAAACGTGCCAATCAGAAAAAGCACAGTGACAAGCTCAATGGCCTTATCTTAGAAGGGCTTTTCTTAAACTGAAGATCAACGTAGCCATCATCAGTGCTGGTGAGACCTGAGTACTTCACTTTACTACTGGAGATTCCAGTAGCCAGGTTGGTACGAGACGGCATCATAACACACTGACACTACAATCAGAGAGCTGTACCAGGCCGCCCGCGCGCAGAGCCGGCCTGAAGTTAGCACTGGAAATGCCGAGCCCACATGGCAGGGCCCACCCCTCTTCTTATATTGCTTTTTTTCTTAAAGCCTATATTGTCTGATATCAGAATCATTACTCCAGTCTTTATTATTATTTTTTTTAATTTCCATTCGTGTGGAATATCTTTTTACAGCCCTTCACTTTTAGTCTAGTTATGTCTTTACCCTTTCGGGTGCATTTCTTATAGGCAACAAATAGAGGATTTCTTTTTTTTAAAATCCATTCAGCCTGCCAGTGTCTTTTGGAGAATTCAATTTATTAACATTCAACATTATTATCAATATTTGCTGGTTTTTCCCTGCCATTTTGTTAGCATTTTTCTTGATTGTTTTTAGTTCTTATATTTCTGTATCTCCATCTTCAGTTTTCCTGATATAGTACTTCCCTCAGTATTTCTTGAAGAACTGGTCTAGTACTGGTGAATTCTTTCAGGGTTTGTTTGTCTGTGAATGTTTTTTATTTGTTCTTTCCATTTGAAAGATAATCTTTCGTATATAATATTCCTGGTGGAAATTGTTTTGTCTTAGTATTTTGAATAAGTCTTCCCATTTTTTCTTGCTCGCATTGTTTCAGTTGAGAGGTCTGTTGTTAACCTAATAGCATAAATTTTCTGGAGAGTTTTTTTAGGGCACGTGCACTCGCCAGACAGACAGAGAGAGACAGAGAGATAGAAAGTGAGAAATCACCCAACAGGGGGGATGGTCGTGCCACAATCCCTTCTCCTCCATTCTCCTCTTGGAATCTTGGGCATGCATGCACACATGCCCAGCCTGAGTTTAAGCCACCAGGTCCAGGACTTGAAGCACGGTCAACTACGTGGGAGTCCAGCGACATAAACATTACACTAACTGCAGGTCCCCATAAATTTTCTGAGTGACTTGACATTTCTCTCTTGCCATTTTTAGGATCTTATCTTTGTCTTTAATTTTTTTTTTTCCTTGGGTCAAGATGTTTAAATGCTTCACTAGGTTTGGGAAATTTTCTACATTTCATGGAATAGATCTTCTATGCCCTTATCTGAGTCTTCCTCTTCTGGAATATCTATTATTTAATTTTTGGACATTTCATAGTGTCTAGTATTTCCTATGTGTTGTCTTCATTTTAAAAAATATATTTTAAAATTATTTTTGGTGGTTTTATCTAAGTCAAAGATTTTGTCTTCCAGCTTAGAGATCCTGTCTTCTGCGTGGTCCAGTCTACTATTAATGCTTTTTTTTTTTTTTGGAGAGGTTTTCACTATAGGGCACGTACGCTGGCCAAACAGACAGAGAGAGACATAGAGACAGAAAGTGAGAAATCACCCCCCAGGTGGGATGGTCATACTGCAATCTCTTCTCCTCCATTCTCCTCTTGGGATCTTGGGCACACATGCACAAGCGCCCGGCGTGAATTTTAAGCCACCGGATCCGGGACGTGAACCACAGTCAACTACATGGGAATCCAGTGACATAGCCATTATGCTGGTTCCCTCTATTATTAATACTTTTGATGAAGGTCTTGATTTCCTGTATTACTTTCTTCATCTCTAGGGGTTCTGATTTTTTTTTTTTTAATGATGTCTATCTCCTTCAAATCCTGGAAAGACTTTTTCATCTCTGTTACTATGAATATTCTGAACTCTATTTCTAACATTCTTGCAAATTATTTTGTGCTGTCCATGATTGAAGAACTATTACTCTGTTCCATTGAGGAAGAGGTATTTCCTTATTTTCCCATATTTTTTGTGCCTCTGACGTGATTTCAAGTTATCTGTTGTATTGTACTACTTCCTGCTTTTGTGATGTTGATTCTGTAGTGTGTGTGGGGGGGGGGTGAGAAGAAGAGTTCTACTTCTCAGACATGTTCTTGGTATAGGGTCTTCTTGTTTGGTCAGACAAGTGTGTACATAGCCACCTTTGGGTGTTGATTTTTTTCCAAATCTCTTGAGACCAGGTGTACCTGGGGCTAACCTGGATGGGTTGGGAAATAGAAAGAAATCTGGAGCAGTCTCCTGCCTCAGTTGCCCTCACTTGCTGCTGTTCCTCTCTGTTCCATAGCAGTGAGCATTAAGTGACCCTTTTTGTATCTTTAGAAACAATTTGAGCAGAATAGGAGTTAGCTCTTCTTTAAAAGTAGAATTCAGAGCTGCGTGGCACATCTCAAGGCACCTGGCAAGCAAAAGGGCACACTGCGCCCACTGCTTCCATACAGACCCCCAGCCCAGGACCCACCCAGACCCCTAGCTTGTGCCTTTGGCGGCAGCTGCCAGGCACATCTCAGGGCACCTGGCGAGCAAGAGGGCACGCTGCGCCCACTGCTTCCATCCAGACCCCCAGCCCAGGACCCACCCAGACCCCTAGGCAGAGGGACTAGCTCATCCTAGAATTGGAGATTTGAACTTTTCTAGTCATATAAAGTTATATTGGTTCCTCCTTTTTATGGAACCAACTGTGAAAAAGGAGATTCTGCTCTTCAGACACCTGACTATAGTATCTTTTTTGAGACCCCATTACTAAAAACAACAGAACAGAGACTTCGGCAGACATCAATTCCCAACAAAAGGGAAAGACACTCCTAGCCAGTGAAAGCACTGACCTGACAGGTACTTAAAAGTCAGTACATCTTCCAAATGGCTAGAAGTAGAAGAAGAGCCTCTGGTATGAATAAACAAGGAAATACATCTCCATCAAAGGCACAGAGTAACTCCCCTCCATCTTCAGGGCTAATGGACGATGTTACCAAGATGTCAGAAAAAGAATTTCAAACATTTATGGTGAACAAATTCTTCGAATTGGAACAGAAAAGAGACAACAAACTACAGGAGATGAGAAAGTCATTCCAAGATATGAAAGAAGAAATGGACACTCTGGGAAAGAACCAGATGGAGCTATTAGAGGTAAAGTCTGGAATAGAGGAAATCAAAAACACCCTTGAAAGTATTAAAAATCGATTAGATCATGCTGAAGATCGAATCTCTGATGTAGAAGATAAAACCTCTGACCTAGAAAGAACCACGAAAAAGAGAGAAAATAACTAAAAAACAAGAGGATAATATACGAGAAATACTAGATTCCATAAGACGCCCTAATATCAGAATAATTGGTATCCCAGAAGGTGAAGAAACCAATAACAACATGGAAAATCTATTCCATCAAATCCTGGAAGAAAATTTCCCAAGTCTAGAGAGGCACTCAAGTATCAAGACCCAAGAAATACAAAGGACACCAGTTAGAATCAACCCCAGAAGATCTTCCCCAAGGCACATTGTAGCCAGACTATGGAAGACCACAGACAAAGACATGATACTAAAACGGGCAATAGAGAAATGAGAAGTGACATACAAAGGTCATCCCATCAGGCTAACTCTGGACCTTTCAATGGAAACAATGTAAGCAAGGAAAGAATGGGAAGATGTATTGAAAGTGCCAAGAGAGAAACAATTTCAACCAAGATTATTGTATCCTGCAAGATTATCCTTCATTTGGGAAAAGAAGATTAAAATCTTCTCAGATAAGCAAGACCTGAAAGAATTCACCAGCACCAGACCAGCTTTTCAAGAAACCCTGAAGAAAGTACTGTTCCAGGAAAACTAAGAGCTAACAGACAGAAACAAAGAAATAAAATTCTGCTGTGACAATGGCTAAATTAAACTACGGGACAGACCTAGTTACAACCATAATAACATTGAATGTGAATGGATTAAATTCCCCAATCAAGAGACAAAGACTGGCCCAATGGATAAAAAAACAGAGACCCTCTATTTGTTGCCTACAGGAAACCCATCTCATCAATAAAGACATACATAGACTGAAAGTGAAGGGTTGGAAAAAGGTTTCCCATGCAATAGGGAACCAAAAAAAAGCTGGAGTAGCGATACTAATTTCTGACAATATAGCCTTTAAAACAAAAACTGTTCAAAGAGTCAAAGAAGGGCACTATATTGTAGTAAAAGGGTCAATCGATCAAGAAGATATAACACTTATTAATATCTATGTGCCCAACACAGGAGCACCCAGATATGTGAAGGAAAGACTGTTAGATCTAAAAGGGGAGACAGATTGCAATACACTAATTGTTGGAGACCTTAACACTGCACTATCCCCTCGGGACAGGTCATCTAGACAAAAAATAGATAAAGAGATAAAGGATCTGAATGATGCCTTAAATGAAATGGACTTAACAGACATCTATAGAACTTTCCATCCAAAAACCATGAGATACACTTTTTTCTCACCCCCACATGGAACCTTCGCGAAGATTGACCACATCATAGGGCACAAAGCAAGCCTTTACAGATTCAAAGGCATAGAAACTATACCCAACATCTTCTCTGACCATGATGGAATTAAACTTGAGTTTAATTTCAAGAGAAATCCTCAAAAATACTCATATACATGGAAACTAAATAACTTACTACTGAATGACTCCACAACTACTGATGAAATGATGTCCGAAATCAAAAGATTCATGGAAGCTAATGACAATGAGGACACGAGTTTCCATAATCTTTGGGACACTGCAAAAGCAGTCATAAGAGGGAAGTTTATAGCAATTAGTGCTCATAAGAGGAAGATGGAAAGAAGGCAAATGGATCACTTAACATCATGCCTCAGAGAGTTGGAGAAGCAACAGTAAAATGATCCAAAAAGCTCCAGGAGAAAGGAAATAATAAAGATCCGAACAGAAATAAATGGAATAGAAAATAAGCGAACTATACAGAAAATAAATGAAAGTAAAAGCTGGTTCCTTGAAAAGATAAACAAAATTGATACACCACTAACGAGACTTATTAAGAAGAAGAGAGAAAGGAACCAGGTGAATCAAATCTGCAATGAAACAGGAAATATAACAACAGACAAAGCAGAAATACAGAACATAATTAGAGGATATTATGAACAACTATATGCCAAGGAACAAGACAATCTGGACGAGATGGAGAAATTCCTGGACATGTATAATCTACCAAGATTGAGCCAGGAGGATATAGAAAGCCTAAATAGGCCCATAACAAGCCAAGAGATTGAATAAGTAATAAACAGCCTTCCAACAAAGAAAAGTCCTGGCCCAGATGGATTCACCTCTGAGTTCTATAAAACTTTCAAAGAAGAGTTAACCCCCATTCTGCTCAAGTTATTTCTAAAGATCCAAAAGGGTGAGTCTCTCCCTAATTCATTCTATGAAGCCTCTATCACCCTTATCCTCAAAACAGGTAAGGACAGGACAAGGAAGGAAAACTATAGACCAATATCCCTGATGAATATAGATGCAAAGATTCTCAACAATAATCTAGCAAACCGTATCCAACAACTTATAAAAAAGATTGTACGTCATGATGACATTGACTTTATTCCAGGAATGCAAGGTTGGTTCAACATACACAAAACCATAAATGTAATACAACATATTAACAAGAAAAAGACAAAAACCATATGGTCATATCGACTGATGCATAAAAAGCATTTGACAAGATACAACATCCCTTTATGCTCAAGACGCTCTGCAAAATTGGCATACAATGGTCATTTCTCAACACAATAAAAGCTATCTATGAAAAACCCATCGCAAAGATCATCCTGAATGGAGAAATGCTGAAAGCTTTCCCACTAAAAAT
Organism: Tupaia tana; assembly: GCA_026018925.1. Lineage (NCBI taxonomy): Eukaryota > Metazoa > Chordata > Mammalia > Scandentia > Tupaiidae > Tupaia > Tupaia tana. The sequence goes on from JAKSZU010000009.1 coordinate 105,410,455, forward strand.
GGGTACAAGACAAGGATGCCCACTTTCTCCACTCCTTTTCAACATAGTACTGGAAGTCCTCGCCAATGCAATCAGTAAAGAGGAAAAAATTAAAGGCATCCAAATTGGAAAAGAAGAGGTGAAACTCTCTCTATTCGCAGATGACATGATTGTGTACATAGAAGACCCAATGATTTCCATGAAGAAATTTCTGGAAGTAATGCACGAATACAGTAAAGTTGCAGGATACAAAATTAATATACAGAAGTCTATAGCGTTTCTATATACAAACAACAGGCAAACAAAGATAGAACTGAAAAAAGTTGTTCCGTTTACCATAGCCACAAAAAGTATAAGATTCTTAGGGATAAATCTAACCAAAGAAGTTAAAGACCTCCACAAGGAAAACTATGAGAAGCTAAAAAAAGAAATTGAAAATGACACAAAAAAGTGGAAGGTCATCCCATGTTCCTGGATTGGAAGAATTAATATAACCAAAATGGCAATTCTATCCAAATTAATCTACCTATTTAATGCAATGCCAATCAAAGTACCAGACACATTCTTCACAGATTTAGAAAAGACAATCATGAAATTCGTCTGGAATAATAAAAGACCCCGCATTGCCAAAGCAATTCTACAAAAGAAGAGTGGAGTGGGCGGCATCTCACTCCCTGACCCAAAAATATACTACAGAGCTGTGGTAATCAAAACAGCATGGTATTGGCACAAGAACAGACATGAGGACCAATGGAACAGAATTGAGTCCACAGGAATAAATTCCCTATCAGTCAGTTAACTGATTTTTGACAAGGGGTACCAGTCAATCCAGTAGGAAAAGGAAAACCTCTTCAGCAAATAGTGCTGGAAAAACTGGATTTACACCTTCAGAAAGATGAATCTGAACCCCTATCTCTCACCTTTGACAAAAATCAAGTCAAGGTGGATTAAGGATCTAAATCTAAGACCCCAAACTATTAAACTGCTTCTAGAAAACACTGGGGAAACTCTGGGAGGCATTGGGGTAGGGAAAGACTTCTTACATAAGACCCCAAAAGCACAGTCGATAATCCCCAAAATAGACAAGTGGGATTACATCAGACTAAGAAGTTTCTGCATGGCAAAAGACACAGTAGTAAGTGTGAATTGACCGCCCTCAGAATGGGAAAATATTTTTGTAAACTATGCATCAGATAAGGGATTGATAACCAGAATACATAAGGAACTAAAGAAGCTGTTTGGAAAAAAGATGATGAGCCCTATTAAAACATGGGAGAAGGAATTGAAAAGAACACTCACTAAAGATGACATATGAATAGCCAGAAGGCATATGAAAAAATGTTCAACATCCCTCATTGTAAGGGAAATGCAGATCAAAACAACAATGAGATACAACCTAACCCCAGTCAGAATGGTGAAGATTAAAAAAACAAAGAATGATAAGTGCTGGTGGGGATGCGGTGAAAGGGGAACCCTCTTACATTGCTGGTGGGAATGTAAATTAGTCCAACCACTGTGGAGAATGATTTGGAGATTCCTCAAAAATCTACAAATAGAACTGCCATATGATCCAGCAATCCCATTTCTTGGCATCTACCCAAAGGACAGAAGAATTTCTCATTGGAAAAGTGCTTGTACATCAATGTTTATTGCAGCACTTTTCATGATTGCTAAGACATGGAACCAACCCAAATGCTTTGACAGAACGTGGAAAAATATGGAAGATTTACTGCTGAGTGAAGCAAGCCAGGCTATGAAGGAGAGACTCTGTATGTCCCCACTTACTATATACCGAATGTCTGCACTTTATAACTGAAACTGATGGGCTAAAGGATGTACAAACACAAGAGGTGGATGTGAATGCCAGATGTGGTGTGTGTGGAGGAATGGGGCCTGGGGAAGAACATTTGGAGTAGGAATAAGAAGACAGTATTGTTGAGACAGGGAGGTAGTGCTGTTATATTTTTACCAACTCGACTGGGGAGAAATGTTCTTATATTGAAATGATCACCTTGTAAGCTAAATAATGTGATCGAATGTATTAAATAAATAAATAAATAAATAAATAAATAAATAAATAAATAAAATAAAAGTAGAATTTAGAAGTGCAGTCATCAGGACCTGGACTTTTCTTTGTTGGTCAACTATTTATCACTGATTTAATCTCATTGCTTGTTATCAGTCTATTCAAGCTTTCCATGTCTTCTTGATTCAAATATGGTAAGTTGTATGTGTCCAGAAATTTGTCCATCCCACCCTGGTTTTCTTGTTTGTTGGTGTATAGTTGCTTGTAGTGTTCTTGATAACCATCTCTTTTATGTCTGTAATATAATAATTCCTGCTTCATTGCTGATTAGATTTATCTAGTTCTTTTCTCTGTTCTTCATTAATCTAGCTATGGGTGTGTCAGTTTTGTTTATCTTGTCAGAGAACCAAGCTTTTGTATTCATTTATGTCCTGTATAATTCTTGTATTCTCTATTTCATTTATTTCTGCTCCTACCTTTATTATTTCTTTTCTCCCGGCATTTTATTGTTGTCGTTTTTCCAGTTCAATGATGTGTGTTGTTAGGTGGTCTATTTGCCACATTTTATTCCCCTTTGTCCTTTTTTTTCACATTTAATCTGTTTAAGAAGGTCTTTGTTTATTTTACATTTATTCAATGAACATCATCACAGCATACAAAATGCAATTTTCCATCCAGAATACACTGTAGAGTGGCTTAATCATACATCTGATTATCCACAAATAATTTTCTATTTCTTGTTTCATATATATATATATATATATATATATATATATATATATATACACACACACAAACATATGTATATATATATATATATATATATATATATATATATTCCCTATTTCTCACCCTCTGCCATTTTCCACCCTCCTCTCACATTGCCACATTGTCTCTGGTATATACAGTTGTTTTATATTCCTTTTGTCCCCCCACATTTTGTTGATTCCCCAAATATCTTAATCTAAATAATTTCAATGGAAAGTACACATCTGTGAACACATGTCTGATTTTAGGCATAAAATCCCATGAGTAGAATGAATATACTATAAAATAGCACCTAGCAGAGGCTATATAGCTTACTGTAGTCCTTACATTTTTTTAGTATATATATATACATATATATATATACATATATGTTTTTTCAATTTTAAGAAAAGGAGTTATAACTTTAATAAACTGAAGTCAAAAAATGTTAAGAGTAATTAGCTTAAGGCTTAAAACCAGGAAGCAGGTTAGGATTCTGTTCAAATAGTAGATACATGAACCTATTAGCAACTCAAGAGAAGACACAAATCCTTAAATCTGGAAAAAAAAAAAAGCATAGAAGAAAATCAGTCATATTTTAGTCAAAAGTCATAAAATTATATTTAACCAGTTCGGTCGTTGCTACCATTAGGTTGTCCATTTTCTTGGTTATTTTTGAGCTCTTATTTCTGTGTGTCTGTATTTAGTTTTCCTTGTATAGGATTCTGTTCAGAACTTCTTAGAGATCTGACCTGGTGCCAGTAAATTCTTTCAGGTATTGTTTACCTGAGAATGTTTTTGTCTTTTCTTCCCATATGAAGGATAATCTTGCCAGGTATAGTATTCTTGGTTGAAATTGTTTTTCTCTTACCACTTTGAATATATTTTCCCAATCTTTCCTTGTTCACATTGTTTTTAATGAGCGATCCATTGTTAGCCTGATGGGATATCCTTTGTAAGTAACTTGATGCTTCTCACTTGCCAATTTTAGTATCTTGTCTTTGTTGGTGGTTTTGGTCAATCTGGCTATAATGTGTCTTGGAGAAGATCTTCTTGGGCTGATTCTATGTAATGTCCTTTGTATTTCTTGGGTCTGAATCTTTGAATACCTCTCTAGGCTTGGAAAGTTTTCTTTCAGGCTTTCATGGAATAGATTATCAATACCTTTAGTCTCTTCACCTTCGGGGACATGCAAGAATTAGCAACATAAAAGAGGAGCTTTGAGCCAAGAAAATACTTTAACTTAAATATAATAAAAAAATTAAAAATAAGAAAAATTTAGAAAAAAATCAAGAGAGAGATACAGAGTGAGACAGAGAGAAGGATGCAGAGTCCCTACTATTTTCTATATTGGGATCTGGAGGATGAAGTCTCAACAGAAAATCTGCAGTAGTCAGTCTTATTCTTGACAGTAATTTTTTTTTAAATTTATTTATTTATTTATTTTTGTATATACTTTCAATCATATTGTTTGGCTTACAATGAGACCATTTCGATATGTGAACATTTCTCCCCAGACCCGTTGATCGAAATATCTTCAACAGAAAACACCACACCTCCCCATCCTGTCAATGCTCTACCTCTGTATTCCTTCTCCAAATGTCTTTTGTTGGGCCCCACTCCTCCACATACACCTCATCTGACATTCACACCCATCTCTTGTGTTTGTTCAACTGTTAGTCAATCAGTTTCAGACATAGAATGCAGACAAACGGTATATGTTAAGTGGGGACATACAATGTCTCTCCTTCATAGCCTGGCTTGCCTCACTCAGCAGTACATCTTCCGTATTCTTCCACTTTCTGTCAAAAGCCAGGGCTCTGTTGGTTTTTATGGCTGAGTAGTATTCCATAGAGTATATGTGCCACAGTTTTTCAATCCATTCCTCCATACGGGGGCATCTGGGTTGGTTCCATGACTTAGCAATTGTGAATAGTGCCGCAATAAACATCGATGTGCAAGCACTTTTCCAATGAAGAATTCTTCTGTCCTTTGGGTAGATACCGAGGAGTGGGATCTCTGGATCATATGGCAGATCTATCTGTAGATTTTTGAGGAATCTCCAAATTATTCTCCACAGTGGTTGGACCAATCTACATTCCCACCAACAGTGTAAAAGAGTTCCCCTTTCACCACACCCCCGCCAACACTTATCATTTTTTGTTTTTTTAATATTAGACAATCTGACTGGGGTTAGGTGGTACCTCATTGTTGTTTTTATCTGCATTTCCCTTACGATGAGGGAGGTTGAACATTTTTTCATATGCCTTTTGGCCATTCGTATGTCATCTTTAGAGAGTGTTTTCTTCATCTCCTTCTCCCATCTTTTAATAGGGTTGATCATCTTTTCTCCAAACAGCTTTTTTAGTTCCTTCTGTATTCTGGTTATCAGTCCCTTATCTGATGCAACATTTACAAAAATATTTTCCCATTCTGAGGGCTGTCGATTCACACTAACTACTGTGTCTTTGGCCATGCAGAAACTACTTAGTCTGATGTAATCCCACTTGTCTATTTTGTGGACGATGGACTCTGCTTTGAGGGTCTTCTTTAGGAAGTCTTTCCCTACACCAATGTCTCCCAGAGTTTCCCCAGCATTCTCCAGGAGCAGCTTTATAGTTTGAGGTCTTAGATTTAGATCCTTGATCCACTTTGACTTGATTCTTGTCAAAGGAGAGAGGTAGGGGTTCAGATTCATCTTTCTGCAAGTGGAAGTCCAGTTTCTCCAGCACCACTTGCTGAAGAGGCTTTCATTTTCCCACTGGATTGACTGGTACCCCTTGTCAAAGATCAGTTGACTGTATGTTTGGGCACTTATTTCTGGGGACTCTATTCTGTTCCATTGGTCCACATGTCTGTTTCTGTGCCAATACCATGCTGTCTTTATTACCACAGCTTTGTAATATATTTTTGGGTCGGGGATTGAGATGCCACCCACTCCATTCTTCTTGTGCAGAACTGCTTTGGCAGTTTGTCTTTTCTAGATCTGTGAAGAATGTGTCTGGTACTTTGATTGGCATTGCATTAAATAGGTAGATTAATTTGGGTAGAATTGCCATTTTGATTATATTAAGTCTTCCAATCCATGAACATGGGATGTCCTTCCATTTTTTTGTGTCATTTTCAATTTCTTTTTTTACCTTCTCATAGGTTTCCTTGTGGAGGTCTTTAACTTCCTTGGTTAGATTTATTCCTAAATATCTTATACTTTTAGTGGCTATGGTAAACAGAATAACTTTTTTCAGTTCTATCTCAGTCTGCCTGTTATTCGTATATAGAAATGCTATCGATTTCTGTATATTGATTTTATATCCTGCAACTTTACTGAATTATGTATTACTTCCAGTAATTTTTCCATGGAGACCATTGGGTCTTCTATGTATACAATCATGTCATCTGCAAATAGAGAGAGTTTCACCTCTTCTTTTCCTATTCGAATGCCCTTTATTTTTTCCTCTTTTCTGATTGCGTTGGCGAGGACTTCCAGTACTATATTGAAAAGGAGAGGAGAAAGTGGGCATCCTTGTCTTGTTCCTGTGTTTAGTGGGAAAGCTTTCAGCTTTTCTCCATTCAGGATGATGTTCGCTATGGGTTTTTCATAGATGGCTTTTATTGTATTGAGAAATGGCCCTTCTATGCCGATTTTGCTAAGAGTCTTGATCATGAAGGGATGTTGTATCTTATCAAATGCTTTTTCTGCGTCAATCGATATGACCATATGGTTTTTGTCTTTCTTCCTATTAATATGGTGTATTACATTTATGGTTTTGCGTATGTTGAACCAACCTTGCATTCCTGGAATAAAGCCTACCTGATCATGGTGTATGATCTTCTGTATAAGTTGTTGAATACGATTTGCTAGTATCTTGTTGAGAATCTTTGAGTCTATGTTCATCAGAGATATTGGTCTACAGTTTTCCTTCCTTGTCCTGTCCTTATCTGTTTTGAAGATGAGGGTGACAGAGGCTTCATAGAATGAATTAGGGAGAGATTCACCCTTTTGGATCTTTAGAAATAATTTGAGCAGAATGGGAGTTAACTCTTCTTTCAAAGTTTTGTAGAATTCAGAGGTGAATCCATCGGGACCAGGGCTTTTCTTTGTTGGGAGGTTACTTATTACTGATTCAATCTCCTGGCTTGTTATGGGCCTATTCAGACTTTCTATTTCTTCCTGGCTCATTCTTGGTAGATTATATTTGTCCAGGAATTTGTCCATCTCATCCAGATTATCTTGTTTCTTAGCGTATAGATGTTCAAAGTATCCTCTAATGATGTTTTGAATTTCTACTATGTCTGTTGTTATGTTACCAGCCTCATTGCAGATTTGATTCACCTGGTTCCTTTCTCTCTTCTTCTTAATAAGTCTCGCTAGTGGGGTATCAATTTTGTTTATCCTTTCAAAGAACCAGCTTTTGCTTTCACTTACTTTCTGTATAGTACGTTTATTTTCTATTTCATTTATTTCTGCTCGGATCTTTATTATTTCCTTTCTCCTGTAATTTTTTGGATTTTTTTGCTGTTGCTTTTCCAATTCTCTAAGGCTTGATGTTCGGTGATCCATTAGCCTTCTCTCTGTCTTCCTCTTATGTGCACTAATTGCTATGAACTTCCCTCTTATGACTGCTTTGGCAGTGTCCCAAAGATTATGGAAACTCGTATCTTCATTGTCATTGGCTTCCATGAATCTTTTGATTTCAGACTTTATTTCTTCGGTAATAGTGGAGTCATTCAGGAGTAGGTTATTTAGTTTCCATGTTTTTAGGTATTTTTGAGGATTTCTCTTGAAATTAAACTCGAATTTAATTCCATCATGGTCAGAGAAGATGCTGGAAATAGTTTCTATGCCTCTGAATCTGCAGAGGCTTGCTTTGTGTCCTATGATGTGGTCAATCTTCGAGAAAGTTCCATGTCGGGGTGAGAAAAAACTATATCTTGTGGTTTTTGGGTGGAAAGTTCTATAGATGTCTGTTAAGTCCAATTGATTTATGGTATCATTTAGATCCTTGATCTCTCTACCTGACAGTAATTTTTCACAGCTCAAGTTAAGTAAGCATATCAGAAGATCTGAGTTTCTGGGTCTCTTAAATGGGAGGGTAAAAAGGCAAGAAATAGCAACATAATGGAGGGAGTGAAAGACAAAAAATTTCTTTTCCTTAAAAGTAATTTAAAAAATAAAAAATAAGAAAAATTTAAAATATGTAAAGAGAAAGAAAGAGAAAGAGAGAGACAGAAAGAAGGATACAGAGGTCCTACCACTTTCTAGATTGGGATCTGGAGGGTGAAGTCTCAGCAGAAAATCTTCAGTAGTCAGTTTTATTCCTGAAAATAATTTTTCACAGCTCAAGTTCAGTAAGCATCTCTTCTTTTCTTGTTTTAGAGAGAGGTTTTTGCTATAGGGTTTATGTGCTTGCCTGAGAGACAGAGTCAGAAAGCAAGCAAATTACCTCCCAGGGGAGCTGACCATGCTGCAATCCCTTCTTCTCTGTTTTCCTCTTGAGATTTTTGGCGCATATGTACATATGCCCAGCATGAGATTTAAGCCACCAGGTCCAGGACTTGAATTCCGGTTGACTTTGTGAAAGTACACTGATGCACACTGTGCCATCTGCTGGTCCCTCCACTTTTTAACATGCTTCTTGTGATCCCTAACTGCTATGAACATACTAGTTATCACTGCTTTTGCTGTGTCCCATACTTTATGAAAACTCATGTACTGATTATCATTGATTTCAAAGAATTTTAAAATTTCAGTATTAATTTATTTAGTGGTTGTGAAATCATTCAGGAGTAAGTTGATTAGTTTCCATGTGTTTCTGTATTTTAAAGTTTTTCTTCAGTCCATTTCCAGTTTCATTCATTCCATTGTGGTCAAAGAAGATGCTTCATATGGTTTACATATTTTATATTTATAGAGACTTGTTTTATGCCCTGTCATGTGTTCAATCTTTAAAAATGTCCCATGCAGGAGTTATAAAAATGTACATTTTGTAATTGTTGTGTGGAAAGTTCTATAGATGTCTATAAAGTCCATTCGATTAATGGTATCATTTTGATGATATATCTTTTACTTACTTTTTTGACTAGATGATTTGTCCAAAGGAGACAGCGAGAGTATTGAAAACCCCAATGATTATTGTGTTGCAGTTTATATTTTCCTTTAGATCTAGCAGTATTTTTTTTTTGAGAGATTTTCGCTATAGGGTGCGTGCGCTCGCCAGACAGACAGAGAGAGACATAGAGACAGAAAGTGAGAAATCACCCCCCAGGGGGGATGGTCACGCCGCAATCTCTTCTCCTCCATTCTCCTCTGGGGATCTTGGGCACGCACGCACATGTGCCTGGTGTGAGTTTTAAGCCACTGGGTCCGGGACGCGAACCGCGGTCGACTACGTGGGAGTCCAGCGACATAGCCATTACACTAACTGCTGGTTCCCGATCTAGCAGTATTTTTTCCCACATGTATGTTGGGTGCATAGATATTTGTAAGTGGTATGCCTTTTTGTCAGAAAGATATTTTTAACAGGGTCTTGGCACGTTGCAATTCTTCTGCTCCAGTCTCCAGTTAGCTAGGACCACAAACACCCACAAACATGCCTGGCCTGATTAGATTGGGTTGGGAACTGAACTCAGCCCTTCCATGTGGCCTCAGCTAACATTCCATAGTACTGCTGCTCTACCACAGCAAGTGGGACAATTTGAGTTATTTTAAGTAACTCAGTTTGTAGTCATTTGTTACAACAACAAGAGAAAATTAATACATTTACCTTGCAATTGCTTCTAAGTTGGATCAGATCTAGCCTAACAGGGAAAGGCACAGACCAGAACTCAGTGGTTCTCAGCCCTAGCTGCACATTACATTATACAGAAAGCTTTTTAAGAATAATTTTAACATCTGCTCCATCACTCAAAATTTGTTTATATGGGCTAGGGCTACATTTGTATATTTTTTGGAAGTGTTTCTATGTGCAGTCAGGACTATCCACTGTCATAGTTAGAGCTGGAAAGAATTATTACTATCAATTCTAACTTTCTATTTTGACATGAAGAGAAGCCAAGATCCAGAGAATCAAAGAAACTTATCCAGTGTCACGCAGAAAGTTGATAGCTAAGTCTATCACAAGAAAGCGACAGATCAGCTTTTGTGAACATTACTAACAAAATTACTATACTGATGGTATGCAAATCGAAAGAAAGTGAGTGAATGAACATTGATTTTATTTTTCTTAAATTTAGATTCTTCAGTGACCTTTCTATTATTCCAAAGATCTCATCTATACTAAACCAGTAATTACCTCCTAGGCCCTGAGGTCTCTTATTGAGGCTTCACTGGATCTAGAGTTAGGAGAAGCTATTTATAAGTGAATTATGAATAAGTTTTCCCACCTGATAGTCTGGTGCCAAGGGAGTTGTTCATTAGCAATTGCAAAAACACTTGAATATGAAATAATTTAGATTATTCTGGGGAGTCTTTGCATGTTTACCTCTTTGTGAAGTATTTTAGATTAATTATATCTCAGAGGTCAGACCATTTATTAGCACCAGCAGGCTTCAGTTCTTTGGGAAAAGACAATAAAGCTTTTTCTACTGCCTTTAAAAATTCACAGCCTGCAATCTTTTTCTAGAAATCCTACTTCTTCTTTGGAACCAGCCGTTAGCGTAATGGCTATGTCACTGGACTCCCATGTAGTCAACCGTGGTTCGAGTCCTGGACCTGGTGGCTTAAACTCAGATTGGGCACATGTGCATGCATGCCCAAGATCCTGAGAAGAGAATGGAGGAGAAAGGATTGTGGCATGCACAGCCCCCTTAGGGGGTGATTTTCCCGCTTTCTGTCTCCCTGTCTCTATCTGTCTTTCTGGCAAGCACACTTTCTGGCAAGCAAAAACCTCTAAAAAATAAATAAATATATAAAAGAAATCCTACTTCCTCCTTGAAATTCAGGTGTAGTCCCCTTGACCTATGACTGTCTTTAAAGTTTTCTGTTTAACAGTGGTCTAAAAAAGGAGACGATATGTATGTGTGTATGTATATATACACATATTTCATATTGACAGTTGAAGTCTCACAGTTCCAGAGTGAACTGAATCCCCAAACTCTCTTATCTGTCTTGCAGGAAACCAGGCTCCAAATGAGAGCTTAAATAGCTAACACTATAGTGAACGTTAACTACCACAAATGAAACATCACATTCTTATAAATTTCCTTCTGCATATAAACACAGGACATATCTTTTGAATGAATTTGGAACCCTGAAGACCACCTTGGAGCTGAAGAGAAAATTCCCACTGTAAACATAATTTCTCTTACTCATCAGCTAAATTATACTGTTTCCAAGTGAACTCTTCATGTTTTTGAGACAGCAATGACAGCATCTAGTGTACTATTATTAAAAATCCAGCAGAAGATACATTTATCCATCAAACAGACAAATCCTATTTTTTTTAGAAAACAGACAAATCACCTTCAAAGTCCATGGCTGAGTTTGAAATTCATTTTCCCATTTTCTTGGTGCTTCCCTCAACAAGGAGCTTTAGGATATAGCAAGGGATCCTAGATTATTGTTCCAGGGGGGTGTAAATGAGAGGCTGGTCCATATAAAATTGTGCCAGTCAATAGGGGATCAGGGGCCAGAACAATAGCTGTATTGAGAGTTGGGGTGGTATCTGTGGAGGCTCAAGAAGGGACCAATATAAAGGCCTAGTGCCTGATGTAGGAATGATAAGGATGATGCTTTCTGGGTGTTCCTGAATGGGGAAGAGCAGGAGTAGGTTAGCATCATGTTTGGAGTAGAACAGCAGGCCTCCTGAGACATTTCTCCCAGGGGTGATACTAGAGATAAACATAGTAGGATGAGGGTTTTGTGGGTATTCTCTGAGAATCAACGCACCAGAAGTAAACAATACCAGCAAGAAGTCTCAATAGTATGAAAGTGATGTAGGTATTGCCCATGATAACTAAGCGCATGTAGATGAATCATAAGGTGAAGAGGAGAAAAAAGGGTCATGTAGATCCAAAGATATGATAGTAAAGAGCATAAGTGTAGATTCTAGAGACTGTAAAAGAGGGGAATAGGTGATAGAAACCAGGTGGGAGAGGGTGAGTGGGAGTGGAAAAGGGAAGAAACATTTAATCAACAAAGAAATATAAATTTTTTGTGAAAAGCAGTTCCATTATTTTTGCTTTATAAAAATAAAATTTTAATATAATAAAGAATAATGTAGGAGGCTTCTCTCCTAAAAATATATTACAAAACTGTGATAATCAAAAAAGCATGGGGGGTGCCAGCAGGTGGAGTGGTGGTTAAGGTGCTGGACTCCCACATGGCTGACCATGGTTCAAGTCTCAGACCTGGCAGCTTGCTCTCTCTCTCTCTCTCTCTCTCCTTCTATTACCAAAGTAAATAATAATAATAATAATAATATAATAATGATAATGAAAATAAATAAATATTTGTAAAAAACAGCATGGTACTGTTACAAAATAAAGCACATAGACCAATGGAACAGAATCAAGAACCTAGAAAAAAAATCAAACAATTAACTGATCTTTGACAAAGGGCACAAGACAATTCCGTTGGGGAAAGAAAATCTCTTCAGCAAATGGTGCTGCAAGACCTAGATATCCAACTGACGAAAAATAAAAGTAGACTCCTACCTCTCACCAAAAATCAATTCAAAATGGATAAAAAATCTAGACACAAAGACTCAAAAGTTAAAATTACTGGTGGAAAACATAGGGGAAAGTCTTGAAGTCATTGGAGTAGGTAAATATTTCTTAAATAAGAGCTCTAAAGCACAGGCAATAATCCCCAAAATAAACAAGTAGTACTACATCAGGTTTAAAGCCTTCTGCATAGGAAAAGGAACAGTAATCAGAGAGAAGAGACAAGCCTAAGAATGAGAAAGAATATTTACATGCTTTGTTTCAGATAAGGGACTGAAAAACAGAATACAGAGGGAACACAAGCAGCTTACTGGTAAAAAGACAAATAATCCAATTAAAAAGTGGGAAAACAAGTTGAAAGGACAACTTCCCAAGTAAGAGATACAAATGACCCTAAGGCACATAAAAACAGTTCAACATCTCTTATCGTAAGGGAGATGCAAATCATAATCACACTGAGATACCACTTAACCCTAGTCAGAATAACTATGATTGATAGTTATTGAATGATAAGTGGTGGTGAAGAATGATAAATGCTGGTGAGGCTATGGTGAAACGGGGAACCCTACTGCTTGTAAATTAGTATAGCCACTGTGAAAAACGATATGGAGTTTCCTCAAAGATCTACAAATAGAATTCTCATATGACTTAGTAATTCTACTCATGGGTATTTACCCTAAGAATAGGAAAACAGTCAGAAGGACATTTGCACATCCATGCTTATTACAGCATTATTCCCAATGGCTAAAACATAGAATCAACCTAAGTGCCTAAGAACGGATGAGTGGATTGAAAAATGTTGGCACATATACACCATGAAATACTACTCAGTCATAAAAAAAATAATGCAATTCTGTTATTTGATACAAAGTGGATAAATATAGAAGATTCAATGCTAAGCAAAGAAAACCAGACTCTGGAAGACAATTTTTGTGAAGCTGGAATGTGGCATGGTGGTTAAGGGTGCTAGAATCCCACATGGCCAACCATGGTTTGAGTCCCAGACCTGGTGGTTTTCTCAGTTTCTCTCTCTCTCTCTCTCTCTCTCTCTCTCTCTCTCTCTCTCTCTCTCTCTCTCTTTCTCTCTCTCTCCTCTCCTCTCTTCTCTCCTCTCCTCTCTCTCATCAAATTAAAATAAGTAAATAAGTAAATAAATAAAGAAAATAATTATTTTTACAAAAGACAGACTTTGTATGTCCTCACTCAATATATACCAAATATCTGCACTTCATGGAAGAAATGGAAAGATTGAAATATATATTAGTGGGGACCAGCAGTTGGTGTAATGGCTATGTTGCTGGAATCCTATGTAGTCGACCGCGGTTCGAGTTCTGGACCCAGTGGCTTAAACTCAAGCTGGGCACATGTGCGTGAGTGCCCAAGATCCTGAGAAGAGAATGGAGGAGGAGGGATTGTGTTGTGGCCATCCCCCTTGGGGGGGTGATTTCTCCCTTTCTGTCTCTCTCTCTTTCTGGTATGCACATGTGCTCTATAGCAAAAACCTCTCAACAACAAAAAAGAAAGATATATTAACAGATCAGCAATTATAGATATCAGAAACTATGTAGGAGACAGCGGACAGTTGGGTTGGGAGAGAGGGATTCAGGGGAAAAAAGAATATTTAACAGATAAAAGAATGGAAAGTTATTGTGTATTCAACAAATGATCAAGAATCATAATAGGGTCGGATTTCTCAATATTAGATATGTTGAATGATGCCTTCAAATGTGAAGAGAAATTGATTCCAATCTAGAGTTTGTATCTAGCCTTCTTATTAGTTATGAAAAGAGAAGATATTTTAAGCTTTTCTTTTACATAAAATTACTGTACATCTTTGTAGCATACAAAATGCTGAATATTTTTAACATTTACCTCCCACATATTGATTCTTAGGAAGGTACTTGAAGCCTACTTCTACCATGGAAACCAAGAAAGAATGGCACCAACATAGAGAAACAGTGAAGGGAAATCCCTGTAAACAGTTGTGCAGCAAGTTTAATGGTAACCATTTAAGACTTAAGCAGGAAAATGAAACACCATAGCAGAGATAACTTAAGAAAAAGGGATACTTTATAGAAAATTATATTGGGTTAAGAGTTTGGAAAAACTCCAGGTTGTGATTAAAAGAACAAGAACAAGTTGATGAGTAGAAGCAATTAAAGATATCAGGAAAATAAAAGTTCTACAAAAATGATAATTCAATAAAATGTTCAATAGTTGATTCTGTGCTGAAAATTATTTATTATGAAAAGAATTTAAATAGTCTTTATTGATATTCAACTTTTAGAATCGACCTACAAATCAAGCAGATTAAATTATAACTACAAAACACGTAGTGTGACTGTTCCAAACCTTGACAGAGCAAAAGTACAAGAACAGATGCAGGTAATAGAAACATAAAAAAGGAAGGAGGATCAAAGAAAAAGGCATGGGTACTAATATTCTCATTTTCCAAAGTGGTGAGTCAAAACATACATTTTCGGGTGGGAAACAAGAAATAAAGGTGTGAGAATATTATTTACTTTTTTCTTTTTTATTATTGTTTATTATGATTTATACATTCAATTGCTATACATCATTTAGCATGTAAAGAGAATTTACCTAGCATGATATACACCTTAGACCAGTCCAGTTGAGAATACAATGCCTGTCATCCTCAACAGGTAAGAAACCATATCTGTGTCCCACTAAAGTCTTACCTCTCTATTCCCCCCCCAAATTTCACTTCCTACACTCTTTCCTCTCCCACTCTCCTTTCACTTTGTCCCTTGTGTCCATAATAACTTTCAATCCTTTTATGCCCTTCAGTCTTTCTGTCTCTACCATATAGTGCAGACAGTTGGTAGATGTTAAGTGGAGACTTACAATGTCTCCAGTTCATAGCCTGACTTGTTTCGCTCAGCAAAAAAATCTTTCATATTCTTCCACTTTCTATCAAATTCCAGTGTCTTATTTTATTTTATTATTTTTTTATGGCTGAATAGTACTACGTGGAGTATATATGCTACACTTTTCTAATCCCTCTGTCTGTTTGTGGACATTTGGATAGGTTCCATGTCTTAGAAATTGTGAATAATGCTGCAATAAACATAAATGTGCAAGTAATTTTTCCAACTGAGCATTCTCCTGTCCTTTGGGTAGATACCCAGAAATGGAATTGCTGAATCATAGGTTAGTTCTATTTGAAGGTCTTTGAGAAAGCTCCATATTGTTCTTCACAGTGGCTGGGCCAATTTGTATTCCCACCAACAATGTATGAGAGTTCCCCTTTCACCACATCCCTGACAGCACTTATCATTGTTTATTTTTTTAAGCTTCACCATTCTGACTGAGGTTTGTAGTTTTGATCTGCATCTCCCTTATTATGAGGAATGCTGAGCATTTTTTCATATGCCTTTTGGCTGTTTGTAAGACTTCCCTAGCTGTTCATTCAGTTCATTTTCCCATCTTTTAATTGGGTTAATCACTTTCTTCTGGGTAAGCCACTTAAGTTCACTGTGTATTCTGGCGATTAGTCCTTTATCGAGGTATAGTTTACAAAATTTTTCTCCCATTCTGAGGGTTGTCAATTTACACTAATGATTGTGTTATTTGCTGTGCAGAAACTTCTTAATTTGATGTATTCCCACTTCTTTATTTGGGAGATTATTTCTTTTGCATTGGGTGTCTTGCTTAAGAAATCTTTGCCTACTGCAGTGTCTCCCAGAGTTTTCCCAGTGTTTTACACCAGTAGCTTTATAATTTGAGGTCTTAGATTTAGATATTTTATTCACTTTGAATTAATTTTTGTAAATGGTGACAGATAAGGGTTCAGATTCATCTTTCTGCAGGTGGATATCCAGTTTTTCTAACCCCATTTGCTAAAGATGTTTTCCTTTTCCCACCGGATTGACTGGTACATTTTGTCAGAGATCAGTTGACTATTTGTTTTGGGGATTATTTCTGGGATCTCTACTCTGTTCCATTGGTCCTCATGTCTGTTTTTGTGCCAAAACCATGCTGTTTTTATTATCACAGCTTTGTAATATATTTTGTGGTCAGGAAGTGAGATGCCACCCACACCACTCTTTTTGTGTAGGATTGCTTTGGCAATATGGGATCTTTTATTGTTCCAGATGAATTCTATGATTATCTGTTCTAGAGCTGTGAAGTATGTTTTTTGTAATTTTATAGGGATTGCATTAAATATATAGATTAATTTGGGCAGGATTGCCATTTTGACTATATTAATTCTCCCAATCCAAGAACATGAGATGTCCTTCCACTTTTTTGGTCATATTTTCATCTCTTTTTAAAGATTTTCATAGTTTTCCTTATAGAGGTCTTTGAATTTCATGGTTAGTTTTATTCCTAGATACCTTATACTTTTTTTTGGCTATGTTAAATGGGATTACTTTCTTCAGTTCCGCCTCTGTCTAGTTGTTTGTGTATAGAAATGCTATAGGTGTTTGTAAGTTAATTTTGTATCCTGCCACTTTACTGTATGCATTTATTACTTTGAGAAGTTATTTTGTGGATTCTATTTGATCTTGTATGTATACAATCGTGTTATCTGCAAACAGAGATCGTTTTAACTGTTCTTTCCCCATTGGAATGCCTCTTATTTCATTCTCTTGTCCATTCGCATTGCCTAGTCCTTCCAGTACTTTATTTAATAGGAGTGAGAGAGTGGGCACCCTTGTCTTGTACCATTTTTTAGGGGAAATGGTTTCAGATTTCCCCATTAAGTATAATGTTAGCTATAGGTTTTTCATAGATGGCTTCTATTATGTTGATAAATGATCCTTCTATGCCTATTTTACTGAAAGTCTTAATTATGAAGGAATGTTGTATTTTGTCAAATGCTTTCTCTTAATTGATTAAAATGATCAGGTGATTTTAATCTTTTTTTTTCTGTTAACATGGTGTATTACATTTATGGCTTTGTGTATGGTGCACCACCCTTGTATCTCTGGAATATAAGCCTACCTGGTCGTGATGAATAATCTTTATATATGCTATTTGATATGGTTTGCAAATTTCTTTTTTTTTTTCATCGAAGATAATAATTTCTTTAATTGGAATATATAGTTAAATTACATTTAATGTCACACTGAGTTGCTTAAGTTTAAGTCTACAGGTTTGCTCTGTGCTTTATTATTATTATTTATACATTCAATCACTATACATAATTTAGATTATAAATAAACTTTATTCAGCATGATATACACCTCAGCCCAGCCCAGTTGAGAATATTACACATCCTTATCAACAGATAATAAACCATATCTGTGTTCCACAAATATCTTACCTCTCTATTTTTTTCACAAATTTCTTTTCCTATGGTCTTCCCCACCCACACTCTCCTTCTACTTTGTCTCTAGTGTCCATAACAATTTTTAATGTTTTTAAGTCCTCCAGACTTTCAGTCTCTACCATAAAATGCAGTCAGTATATGTTAAGTGGAGACATACAATGTCTTCCTTTCATAGCCTGTCTTGCTTCACTCAACAACAAATCTTCCATATTTGTTCACTTTCTATCAAATTCCAGGGCCTTGTTGTTTTTTATGACATAATAGTATTTAATGGAGTATTTGTGCCTCATTTTTTCATTCCATTCATCTGTTTGTGGACATTTGGGTTGGTTCCATGTCTTAGCAATTGTGAATAATGCTGCAATGAATATAGATGTGCAAGCACTTTTTCTACTGAGCGTTCTCCTGTCCTTTGGGTAGATACCCAGGAGTAGAAGCAAGTATCTTGTTGAGAATTTTTGCATCTATACTCATTAGAGATATAGGTCTGTATTTTTCCTTTCCTGTCATATCCTTTTCTGTTTTGGGAATGAGGGTGATGGAGGCTTCATAGAATGAACTGGGAAGGGTTCCTTCCTTTTGGATCACCAGAAATAGTTTGAGTAGAATGAGGGTTAACTATTCTTTAAAAGATTTGTAAAATACAGAAGTGAAGCCATCAGGACTTAAACATTTCTTTGTTGGGAGATTATTACTGTTTCAATCTGATTGCTTATTAAGCATCTATATAGATTTTCTATGTCCTCCTGTGTGTGTCTTGGTAGATTATATGTGTCTGGGAATTTGTCCATCTCATCCAGGCTTTCTTGTTTGTTGGCATATAATTGCTCATAGTATCCTCTAATGATTGTTTGTACTTCAGTTATGTCTCTTGTAATATTGCCTGTTTCATTACAAAGTTGATTTATTTGGTTCTTTTCTTTCTTCTTCATAATTAGTCTAGCTAATGGCTTGTAAATTTTGTTTATCTTTCCAAAGAAAGAGCTTTTGCTTTTATTTATTTTCTGTATGGTTCATTTCTTTCTATTTCATTAGTTCTCCTCGAATCTTTATTATTTCTTTTC
Organism: Tupaia tana; assembly: GCA_026018925.1. Classification (NCBI taxonomy): domain Eukaryota; kingdom Metazoa; phylum Chordata; class Mammalia; order Scandentia; family Tupaiidae; genus Tupaia; species Tupaia tana. The sequence goes on from JAKSZU010000009.1 coordinate 105,429,230, forward strand.
TCCTGGATTTTTTTGCTGTTATTTTTCCAATTCTCTGAGTCATGATTTTAGATTGTCTTTTTGCCACTTTTCTGTCTTTTTCTTAAGCTCACTAATTGATATGAACTTCCTTCTTATGACAGCTTTTGTAGTGTCCCATAGATTATAGAAACGTGTGCACTCATTATCATTAATTTCCATGAATCCTTTGTTTTTAGTCTCAATCTCTTCAGTAGTTGTGTAGTCATTCAGAAGTAGGTTATATTCCCCCGCCATCCCACCCGCGAACCCAACCGAACTGGCCAGCAGTTCTGGACACCAGGCAGACTGAGGCTGCAGGCCCAACCCCTCCAAACCTCTGCACATCCCCACCATTCCTCTACCTTGGACCCCAGATTGGTTGTCTGGGACTTTAAGATGAACTCCCCCCCATCCCACTCATGAACCGGACCGAGCCGGCCAGCAGTTCCAGACACCAGGCGGACTGAGGCTGCAGGCCCTACTAACCTGGTCCTGTCACTCAGCCTTTGGCCCTTTCCCACTAGCCTTTGGACTTTCTGAATATTGGTTATTTGAATAGCGCCCGGCACGCAAAGCGCGCCGTGCGATTTCCTTTTTCCGTTATTCTTTGCTTTTGAGGTGTTGCTTATTAGGTCAGTTGGAGACTCACCACTCCTTAGAAACAGGGAGGATCTTGGACCATCCAGGACTAGTGGCAACAGTTAATGGTAATTGTGAGCAACAGATAGGCCAACCATAAGAGAAATCATCAAATTTCTATTCCTGTACTTCTAACACTCAGAGATACCTTAAAAGTTAGGAAGCAACATATAGAGTACCTGATGACCAGAAACAATTGCAGAGGCTCAAGAAATATGAGCAACCAACAAAAGGCCTCTCCCTCAAGGGAAATCATCAAGCCTACATCACCCACAGTCAATACAATGGACGTCGTGGACATGTCTGATAAGGAATTCAGAATATTTGTAGTGAACAAACTAACTGAGATGGAAGAGAAAAGAGACAAGGAGCTTCAGGAGATGAGGAAGTCCTTTAATGACTTGAAAGAAGAAATGGATACCTTAAACAAGAACCAGATGGAACTTCTAGGATTGAAGAATGTGATACAGGAAATCAAAACCTCCCTTGAAAGTATTAAAAGTAGGCAGAAGATTGAATCTCTAATGTAGAAGACAAAACATCTGACCTAGAAAAAAGTATCAAGAAGATTGAGAAAACAACCATGAAAAATGAGGACAATATACGAGGAATACTCGATGCCATCAAGTGCCCAAACATCTGGATAATTGGTATTCCAGAAGAGGAAGAAAATAATAAGGGCCTAGATAATTTATTCCACGAAATCCTGGAAGAAAACTTTCCAAACCTAGAAAGGCATTCAAATATCCAGACCCAAGGAATACATAGGACCCCAGGTAGAATCAACCCAAGAAGATCCTCTCCAAGGCACATCATAGCCAGACTGGCAAAAACAACAGACAAAGACAAGATACTAAAGTTGGCAAGAGGGAAACATCAAGTTACTTACAAAGGTCACCCTATCAGGCTTACATTGGATCACTCAGTGGAAACAATGCAGGCAAGGAAAGAATGGGGAAGCATAGTCAAAGTGTTGAATGAAAAACAATTTCAACCAAGAATACTATACCCGGCAAAATTATCTTTCATATGGGAAAAAAAGATAAAAACATTCTCAGATAAACAAAATTTGAAGGAATTTACCAACTCCAGACCAGCTCTTCAAGAAGTTTTGAAGGGAGTACTATACCAGGACAACTAAGAAATCAGACAGACAGTTATATGAGTACAAAAAACAACCAAGAAAATGGCTCACTTAATGATAGGATCAGGTATGGAAATATCGATAATTACATTGAATGTCAATGGGTTAAATTCTCCAGTTAAGAGACATAGACTGGCTGAATGGATAAGAAAACAGAAACCCTCTATCTGTTGCCTACAAGAAACTCACCTTATGGATAAAGATAGACAGAGACTAAAAGTTAAGGGCTGGAAAAAGATATTCCATGCAAATGGAAATCAAAAAAAGGCTGGAGTAGTGATATTGATCTCAGACAAAATAGATTTCAAGACAAAGACTGTAAGAAGAGACAAAGAAGGGCATTATATAATAGTAAATGGAGTAATCCAACAAGAAGATATAACCCTTAAAAATATCTATGCACCCAACTCAGATGCACCTAAATATGTGAAGGAAAGACTGCTGGAGCTAAAAGGAGAGATAGGGAGAAATATTATAATTGTTGGAGATCTCAACACCCCATTATCTCCTTTAGACAGATCTTCTAAATAGAGAGATACAGGACTTAAATGATACTATAAGTCGAATGGGCTTGACAGATATCTAGAGAACTTTCCACCCTACATCCACAACATATATATTTTTCTCACCCCATCATGGAACCTTTTCAAAGATTGATCATATGTTAGGACACAAATCAAGTTTTTACAGATTCAAAGGCATAAAAACTGTATCCAGCATCTTCTCTGACCATGATGGAATTAAACTCAAGATTAATTTCAAGAAATAACCCCGAAAATACACGAACACATGAAAACTGAACAACCTACCTTTGAATGACTTCTTCACTACTGAAGAAATTAAGGCTGAAATAAAGCAATTTATGGAAACAAATGATAATGAGTACACAAGTGTCCAGAATCTATGGGAAACAGCTAAAGCAGTCATAAGAGGGAAATTCATAGCAATTAGCACACATAAGAGAAGGATGGAAAGATGGCAAATAGATAACTTATCATCATGCCTCAGAGAATTGGAAAAACAACAACAAACAAACACCCAAAATGCCAGGTGAAAAGAAATAATAAAGGTTTGAGCAGAAATAAATGAAATAGAAAATAGACTTACTGTTGAGTGAAGCAAGCCATGCTATGAAGGAGAGACATTGTATGTCCCCACTTAATATATACCGAGTGTCTGCACTCTAAATGTGTATATATATATACACATATATATTTGTATATTTATGTATATATATATATTTTTGAAACCATTCTGCTTCTGTTGTTAAAGAGTTTTAAATTTATACAAAATTATAAGACATATTTTGAACATTATCTTTAAAATTCAGTATTTTGAGATATTGAAAGTTGTTTGTAAACTGTCAAGAATTATGGAGTATGAGCTAAAATTTTTTGCTATGTAAAGTAAATGTTTGTGGAAAAATGTAAAAAAATAAAAATAAAAATAAAAAAAGAAAGAAATAGAAAATAAACAAACCATACAGAAAATAAATGAAAGCAAAAGCTGGTTCTTTGAAAAAAATAACAAGATCGACACATCATTGGCTAGAATGATCAAGAAGAAGAAAGAAAAAAAAACAGATTAATCAAATATGTGATGAAACAGGCAATATTACTACAGACATAGTAGAAATACAGAATATCATTAGAGGATACTATGAGCGACTATATGCCAACAAACAAGATAACTTGGAGGAGACGGACAAATTCCTGGATGCATATTATATACCAAGATTGGATCAGGAGGACATAGAGAACCTGAATAGACCCATAACAAGCCAGGAGATTGAATCAGTAATAAATAACCTCCCAAAAAAGAAAAGCCCAGGTCCAGATGGCTTCACTTCTGAATTCTACAAAACTTTTAAGGAAGAGTTAACCCCTATCCTACTAAAATTGTTTCTCAAGATTCAAAAGGAAAGAAACCTTCCAAATTCATTTTATGAAGGCTCCATCATCCTCATCCCCAAAACAGATAAGGACATGACAAAAAATGAAAACTATAGACCAATATCATTGATGAATATAGTTGCAAAAATTCTCAACAAGATACTCGCAAATCGTATCCAACAACATATAACAAAGATCATTCATCATGACCAGGTAGGCTTTATACCAGGGATGCAAGGGTGGTTCAATATATGCAAGAACATAAGTGTAATACACCACATTAACAGAAAGAAAGATAAAAACTATATGATCATCTCAACTGATGCGGAGAAAGCATTTGACAAAACACAACATCCTTTTATGATTAAGACTCTCAGTAAGATTGGTATAGAAGGGTCATTTTTGAACACAATAAAAGCAATCTATGAAAAACCTACAGCTAATATTATACTGAATGGAGAAAAGCTGAAAGCTTTTCCTCTGAAAACGGGTACTCGGCAAGGCTGCCCACTTTCTCCACTGCTCGTTAATATAGTACTGGAAGTCTTAGCTATTGCGATCAGAGAAGAGAACAATATTAAAGGCATTCGAATAGGCAAAGAAGAGTTGAAAATATCTCTATTTGCAGATGACATGATGGCATACTTAGAAGACCCAAAGGTATCCATGAAAAAGCTTCTTGAAGTAATAAGTGAATACAGTAAGGTGGCAGGATACAAAATCAATATCCAAAAATCTATAGCATTTCTATTTATGAACAACAAGTTGAACGAAGTCGAGCTGAAGAAAGGAATCCCTTTCACCATAGTCACAAGATGTATAAGATACCTAGGAATAAACCTAACCAAGAAAGTTAAAGACCTTTATAAAGAAAACTATGAAAATCTTTAAAAAGATATTGAAAGTGACATTAAAAAGTGAATGGACATCCCATGCTCCTGGATTGGAAGAATTAACATAATCAAAATGGCTATTCTACCCAAATTAATCTACATGTTTAATGCAATTCCAATCAAAATACCAGAAAAATTCTTCACAGGTCTAGAAAAGACAATCATTGAATTTGTCTGGAATCATAAAAGACCTCGCATTGCAAAAGCAATCCTGCGCAAGAAGAATGGAGTAGGAGGCAAATCACTCCCTGATCCCAAGATATACTATAAAGCTGTGGTCATCAAAACAGCATGGTATTGGCATAAAAACAGACATGTAGACCAATGGAATAGAATAGAGACCCCAGAAATATCCCCCAAAGTTTACAGCCAGCTGATCTTTGACAAAACATTATCAGTCAATCCATTGGGAAAAGGAAAACCTCTTTAGTAAATGGTGCTGGAAAAACTGGGTATCCACCTGCAGAAAGATGAAACTGAATCCCCATCTTTCACCATTAAGAACAATCAACTCAAAATAGATCAAAGATCTGAACCTAAGACCTCAAACAATGAAACTACTGGTGGAAAATGCTGGGAAACTCTGGGAAACATTGGAGTAGGCAAAGACTTCTTAAATAAGACCCCCAAAGCACAGGCAATAATCCCTAAAATAGACAAGTGGGACTATATTAGACTAAGAAGTTTCTGCACAGCAAAAGACACAGTATCAAGTGTGAACCGAAAACCCTCAGAATGGGAAAATATCTTTGTTAAATATGCCTCAGACAAGGGACTGATAATCAGAATACACAAGGAACTCAAGGGCCTTACGCAAAAAAAAAAAAAAAAAAAAAAAAAAAAAAGATTAACCCAATTAAAAGATGGGAAAATGAGCTGAACAAAAATCTCTCTAAGGAAGACATACGAACAGCCAAAAAAGCATATGAGGAAATGCTCAACATCCCTCATCATAAGAGAGATGCAGATAAAAACCACAATGAGATACCACCTAACCCCTGCCAGAATGGCAAAGATGAAGAATATAAAAAGTGATAAGTGTTGGTGAGAATGTGGTGAAAAGGGAACCCTCCTACACTGTTGGTGGGAATGTAAACTAGTTCAACCACTTTGGAGAACAATATGGAGGTTCCTCAAAGATCTACAAATAGAACTACCATTTGACCCAGCAATCCCGCTTCTGGGTATTTACCCAAAAGACAGGAGAACACTCAGTCAAAAAAGTGCTTGCACATCAATGTTTATTGCAGCATTATTCACAATTGCCAAGACATGGAATCATCCTAAATGTCCACAAACTGATGAATGGATTGGAAAACTGTGGTATATATACTCTATGGAATACTACTTAGCCATAAAAAATAACAAGACCCTGGAATTTGATAGAAAGTGGTCAGATACGGAGGATATATTGCTGAGTGAAGTAAGCCAGGCTATGAAAGAAAGATATTGTATGTATCCACTCAATATATACCGACTACCCGCACTCTATGGTAGAGAGCAAAAAATTGGAGGACATAAAAGAGTGAAAGTACTTAACAAGAATAGGACAGTGTGGAATGGGGGGGGTGAGGAGAAGAGGATAGAGAAAGATAGCAAGAGAACAATAGAGAGGCAAGACATTAGTGAGAAACAGATATGGCTTATTGCCTCTTGATGATGACATGTATAGTATTCTCAACTGGATTGGTCTGAGAAATATTTCATGATGGGTAAAGTCTTTTTACAAGCAAAATGGGAAATAGTGATTGACTGTTTTAGAGACAGCTCCATGGCTCCTGCGACCTAGCCATTTTGGGAGAAAGGAAGATGTCCCACTGCTAACTGGGCCTCCAGCATACAAAACCCGCATGAACAGCCCTTCTTCAAGAGGCAGACAGCTCCATGGCTCCTGCGATCTAGCCATTTTGGGAGAAAGGAAGATGTCCCACTGATCACTGGGCCTCCAGCATACAAAACCCGTGTGATTGAACCTCCAAGTTCGGGAAGAAACTGACCATCCACCAGATGACTAGAAATTGCTGCAGGACCACAAGAAATATGGGGAAGCTGGAAAATACCTCTCGCACAAGGGAAATGGATAGCTCTTCTTCATCCACACACAGTTCAATGAAAATCATGGAAATGTCTGATAAAGAATTCAGAACATTCATAATGGCAAAGCTAACAGAGATGGAAGAGAAGAGAGACAAGGAACTGCTGAAGAGGAGGGGGAAAGGAGTTGAAGAGTTCCAGGAGGTGAGGAAATTCATGCAAGATCTAAAAGAGGAATTTCACACTTTACAAAAGAATCAGATGGAATTGTTAGAGATGAAGGCTATAATACAAGAAGTCAAAATGTCCTTTGAAAGTATTAAAAGCAGACTAGATCATACAGAAAATAGAATCTCTAATGTAGAAGAGAAAATGGCTGACCTGGAAAAATCCACCATGAAGACTGAGAAAATGGCCCAAAAATTTGAGAATAATATGTGAGAAGTACTAGATACAATTAAACGTCCAAACATCCGGATAATAGGCATCCCAGAGGGTGAAGAGACTCATAAGGGCATTGATAATCTATTCCATGAAATCCTGCAAGAAAACTTTCCAAACCTGGAGAGGCACTGAAAGACTCAGTCCCAAGAAATACAGAGGACCCCAAATAGAATCAACCCAAGAAGATCTTCTCCAAGACACATTATAGCCAGACTGACCAAAACCACAGACAAAGACAAGATACTAAGACTGGCTAGAGAAAAAAGGCAAGTTACCTACAAAGGGTATCCCATCAGACTAACGGCAGACCTCTCACCGGAAACAATGCGAGCGAGGACAGAATGGGAAAATATATTCAAAGTATTAAGGGAAAAACAATTTCAGCCGAGAATTCTGTACCCAGCAAGATTATCGTTCATTTGGGAAGAAAAGACACGAACTTTCCCAGATAAACAAAACCTGAAAGAATTTACCAGCACCAGACCAGATCTCCAAGAAGTTCTTAAGGGAGTGCTATGTCAGTAAAATTAAATGCAGACACACAGAAATAAGAGTTCAAAAACTAAGAAAATGGGCAACTTAATTGTAGGGACAATGTTTGGAGATGAATATTATATCCCAGAATTCAATCTGGAAGATCGAACCTTAACAGAGGAAAGATTAAGTGCATGAGACTGAACCGATGAAACAACATTCTGTGACTTGACTAAATTATTGCTGCTTTTCTCCTAAGCTTTGTTTTCCGGTTTTAAAGGATTTTTGTCCTGTCTTGAGCTGTTGATAGGTGCATGTACCTACTATTTGAACAGAATACTAACCTGTTTCTAGGCTTTAAGTTTCAAGGAAATATCATTACCAGTTCAAAACTACTCTTCTTGAAATTACCTGCTGAAGGTAGTTAGATTACTTATGATATTGTGTGATCAACAAAATGTTGGGGAAAAAGGAATGGAAGACAACTGTATATAGCAGAGATAGTGTAATAAGAGAGTGGGAAAGGGCAGAGGGTCAAACATGGGGTAAAAAACATATATGCACGTATACATATGTATGAAAGTAGAAATGGAATATTATTGATGATAACATGCATGATTAAGCCACTATGCAGTTTATTCTAGATGGGAAACCACATTTAGTATGTTGTGATGATGCTCAGGGAATGAATGTTAAGTAATTAAAAAAAGTTGCAGGAGAAAAAAAAACGGTAAAACTGTTTGTATTGAAATTTTTAAAAAAATGCATATTTGATGACTGCAGTAAGCTATATAGCCCCAGCTGGGTTCTACTTTATAATATGGTCATTCTACTCACTGGGGTTTATGCCTAAAGTCAGACTTGGGTTCATGTATAGGTATATATGAGCTGTGCTAGCTATTGGATATATTTAGACTAATTAAGTTCATTAGCAAATCAATTAAATGGGGGGAGGAAATGCATTGAAAGCAACCATGGATACCAAAGACAATGTGGGAGGAGAGTGGGACATAGCAGAGGGTGAGGGATAAGGAATCAAGGATGGCAAAACAAAAAACAAAGTATACAGGACATAAGAATTGGAAAATTATTTGCTGAAAACATGTATGTTGATGTGCTTGATTGAGCCAATACACTGTGTATTTTGGATGGAAAGTTCATTTGTATGCTGTAATGATGTATAGTAAATTAATGTAAAAAATAAATAAATTTAAAGAGAAAAAAAGAAATAATGATTGTCTGTTTTAAAAATAGTTAGAATAATGATAATAATGATTGGGAAAAACATAGAAAAAATATTGAATGATGAAGTGGGGACATTAATGTCTCTGTATTGACTGACATGCATGGCATTCCCTTTTGAAAAAGCAATGTAATACACTGTAAAATTATATCTAATCCAATGTAATATAAAGAATATTATGATGATAATAAAAATAAATAAATAAATAAATAAATAAATAAAACAATTTAAAAAAAGAAGTAGGTTATTTAGTTTCCATGTCTGTATGTATTTTCTAGGATTTTTTTCTGAAATTAATATCAAGTTTAATTACATCATGGTCCATAATAAGGATAACCTTGCCAAGTATAGTATTTTTGGTTCAAATTATTTTTCATTTAATACTTTTAATATTTTTCCCATTATTTCCTTGCTTGCATTGTATCTAATGAGAGGTCTGGTGTTAGCCTGATGGGATAACCTTTGTAAGTGATTTGACATTTCTCTCTTGCCAAATTTAGTATCTTGTCTTTGTGATTTTTGCCAATTTGGCTACGAAGTGCCATGGAGAGTATCTTCTTGGATTGATTCTATTTGGGGGTATTTTTATTTTCTTGGTTTGAATGTTTGAGTGGTTCTATAGACTTGAGAAGTTCTCTCTAGGATTTCATGGAATTTATTATCAATATGTATATTTGTTTCTTTACCTTCTGGGATACTAATTATTTGGATGTTTGGGCATTTAATGGTATCTAGTATTTCTTGTATATTATTCTCATTTTTCTTAGTTATTTTCTCAGTATTTTTGATAATATATTTCTAGGTCAGAGGTTTTGTCTTCTACTTCTGAGATTCTATATTCTGCATGATCTCACCTACTTTTAATACTTTTGAGGGATGTTTTGATTTCCTGCATTCCAGATTTAGTATCTAACAGTTTCCTTTGATTCTTTTCTTGCATGGTGGGGAGAATATTATTGTTTTTATTATGGTTTCTGAGGAGCAGATAGCTCATTTGCTGAATTATTTCCCCATTATAAATCATGAAATGAAGAAAGCTATCCTTCTGTACAATGCTGTAAACAAGATGCTAGAGTTCAGATAAACAAACAAACAAACAATTTCACATTAGCTGCATCCCAAATGGAAATAGGTTTGCTCACTGGAAACAGAGGTCACAATTTTCACTCTTCAATTCTTATGCTTCTGCTTGTTTGTTCAAAAGTATAAGAAAACTGCTTAATCCTTTTATCTATTCATCAAGCCTATTAATTTTTATTGTTAACCTGGAAGACCTTGTCAGATGAGGTTGACAAGTGAGTTTTACAACCTCACTAGTACAAGTAGTGATACAGCAGTGTTTCTTCAGTTTATACATAATCATTTAGCTTATTTCCATCAGCAATGTGAGGGAAACAAAGCTCCTTGGGTCTTTTTTTCATTGTTTTATTTTGTTTTCTTTTATACATTCAATCATATTATTTAGCTTACAAAGTGAATATTTCAACAGGTGGACATTTATCCCTAGTGGAGTTGATAAAACTATAAAATATCTTCAACAAATTGGTCTCCTTAGTTATTGATGATTACTTTAATCAGTGTGGCAGGGTGTTGGTTTAATCAAAGGCTGTCAAGGCAACTGAGAACCTTTGCAGTTTTATAGCAATTCTTGATCACTACTTTTTTTGAAAGCGATTTTGCTAGTATTGTTACTTATTTGCATTCCCCAAGAATAATATATTTCAACTTCTATTTCTCTGGACCTTTGTGATCGCCTAATTTGTAGCTAACATTTCCATTCAATGTGTGAAAGATAACTAGGAAGGAAAGCTATAACCACTTCTCATGTTGGTCATTGGTACTAAGCACACAAGGAGAGAGCAGCAAAGTTGTGTGGAATTTCAGGTCCTAAAAAGTTGAAAGGGCCCCTAAATATGCAGATAACCCAGTACTAAGGATGAATCTTGGGAAACAAATGTTTCAAATTTATATCTAAAACAAACAAACAAACAAAAACAAAACAAACAAACAAACAAAATACTATTGCCTACCACTTTGCTAGTAGGCTGTGACTAGTTAGAAATTCTAAATAAAAACGTAGTGCTACACATTTTTTATTATTATTGGAATTGTTAGTAGCATATATTTTGGAGCCTAAAGAAATTTAGAATGTTTCAAGTTAACTATACCTTTTAGTTATACAAGGAGACTTCAAAACATTCACGGAAAAATAGAATTCAAGTACGTGTTTATTTTCGTGCAAACAAAATTGAAATCCTTTCAGTTTTTTTTTTTCAGGATATGCATTTTCCAAGAAGTTTTTGAAGACCTTTTGTATTTTCCCAATCATTTGTTTCTTTTTAAAAATTTTAAAATATATTTTTAATTTCAAGAAAGGCAGTTTTAGCTTTAATAAGTCAAAATGAAAAAAAATGATAAAAATACTTTGCTTGAAACTTAAAGGCAACAAACAGGTTAGGATTCTGTTCAAACAGTAGGTACATGAACGTATTGGGAGCTCAATAGAAGACAAAAAAAAAATCTGGAAAACAAAGCATAGAAGAAAGTCAGTAATGTTTTAGTCAGAAGTCATAAAATTCTATTTCACTGGTTCAGTCTCATGTACATAATATATCTCTGTTATGATCTGATCTTTCCATTTAAGTTCTGAAAGATAATATTCAGCTCTGGCCTTGTCCCTATAATTAAGTTGGCCATTTTCTTGGTTGTTTTTGAACTCTTATTTCTGTGTGTTTGTATTTAAATTTCCTGATATAGTACTCTGTTCAGAACCTCTTGGAGAACTGGTCTGGTGTCAATAAATTCTCTCAGGTTTTGTTTGTTTAAGAATGTTCTTGTCTTTTCTTCCCATATGAAAGATAATCTTGGCAGGTATAGTATTTTTTTTTTTTTTTTGAGAGGTTTTTGCTATAGGGTGCATGCTCTCGCCAGAAAGACAGAGAGAGACAAAGATAGAAAGCGAGAAATCACCCCACAGGGGGGATGGCCAAAACACAATCCCTTATCCTCCATTCTCCTCTTGGGATCTTGGGCACGCACGCCCACGCACCTGACTTGAGTTTAAGCCACCGGATCCAGGACTTGAACCGCCATTGTCTACATGGGAGTTCAGGGACATAGCCATTACGCTAACTGCTGGTCCCAGGGTATAGTATTCTTGGTTGAAATTGTTTTTCACTCATCAACACTTTGAATATATTTTCCCATTCTTTCCTCACTTGCATTGTTTCTGATGAGAGGTCCTCTGTGAGCCTGATGGGATATTCTTTGTATGTAACCTAACATTTCTCTCTTGCCAATCTTAGTATCTTGTCTTTGTCTATAGTTTTGGTCCATCTGGCTATAATATGTCTTGGAGAAGATCTTCTTGGGTTGTTTCTATTTGGAGTCCTTTGTATTTCTTGGGTCTGGATCTTTGAATGCCTCTCTAGGTTTGTAAAGTTTTCTTCCAGGATTTCATGGAATAGATTATCAATGCTCTTATTGGTCTCTTCAACATCTGGGATACCAATCATCCAGATGTTTGGACATTTAATGGAATCTAGTATTTCTCATATATTATTCTCATTCTGGGGGGGGCTATTTTATCAGTCTTTGTGGTAGAGTTTTCTAGTCCCATGATTCTGTTTTCTACAACTGAGATTCAATTTTCTGTATGAACTAGCCTGCTTTTAATACTTTCAAGGGAGGTTTTGATTTCCTGTATTACAGCCTTCATCTCTTTCAGTCCCATTTGATTATTTTTATAGTGATTACTTCTTCTTTCAGATTGTGCAAGAACTTCCTCATTTCCTGGAAATAGTTGTCTATTTTCTCCCACATCTTCTGTAATTCATTGTCTCTCTTCTCTTGTATTTCTGTTAGCTTTGTCACTGTGAATATTCTAAATTCATTATCAGACATTTCCACGAGTTTCATTGTACTATCTGTGGATGAAGAGGAGTTATTCTTTTCCTTTGGGGAAGAGGTATTTTCTTGGTTTCTCATATTTCTTGTGCCTCTGTGGTGATTTCTTGTCATTTGATGAGTTATACATTTCTTCCTAATATCTCGAATTTCAATCTGAGCATTCAGAGGAGTGCAGGCGGTGATCTGAAAACTTACAGCCATTCCATTTTTTCCCCTTCGTACAGCAGATTCAGTGAGAATTGAAGAATATTCTGACCCTAACAGTATTCAGGTATTTTATTTCAGTTTACTTAGACCTATCTAGACATTCAGTACATGGAGGATAACCAACAATGTGGTGAAGGTAAAAGAAAAATGGAAATAAAACAGAGAAAGAAAAAAATACAAAAAAATTACAAAAAAATTATGTTTTTTAATTTATTTTTTATTTTTATCTATTTATTTATTTACATATTTTTATACATTCAATCACATTATGTAGCTTACAAGGTGAACATTTCAATATGCGAACATTTCTCCCCGGTCCAGTTGATCAAAATTTAACAACACTACCTCCCTGTCCCGACAATGCTCTGTCTCCATATCCCTCCTCCAAATGTCCTTCCCCAGACCCTACTCCGCCACACACACCATATCTGGCATTCACACCCATCTCTTGTGTTTGTGCATGCTTTAGCCTGTCAGTTTCAGTCATAGAGTGTGGACACTCGGTATATATTAGGTGGGGACATACAATATCTCTCCTTCATAGCCTGGCTTGCTTCACTCAGCAGTAAATCTTCCATATTCTTCCACTTTCTATCAAAAGCCAGGGTTTTGTTGTTGTTTATGGCTGAATAGTATTCCATAGAGTATATGTGCCACAGTTTTTCAATCCATTCATCTGTACGGGGGCATTTGGGTTGTTTCCATGTCTTAGCAATCATGAAAAGTGCCACAATAAACATCGATGTGCAAGCACTTTTCCAATGAAGAATTCTTCTGTCCTTTGGGTAGATGCCAAGGAATGGGATTGTTGGATCATATGGTAGTTCTGTTTGTAGACTTTTGAGGAATCTTCAAATTGTTCTCCACAGTGGTTGGACTAATTTACATTCGCACCAGCAGTGTAAGAGAGTTCCCCTTTCACCACACCCCCGCCAACATTTACCATTTTTTAAAATTTTTTAAATTTTAGACATTCTGACTGGGGTTAGGTGGTATCTCATTGTTGTTTTGATCTGCATTTCCCTTACGATGAAGGATGTTGAGCATTTTTTCATATGCCTTTTGGCTATTCGTATGTCACCTTTAGTGAGTGTTTTTTTCAACTCCTTCTCCCATCTTTTAATAGGGTTCATCATCATTTTTCCAAACAGCTTCTTTAGTTCCTTGTTTATTCTGGTTATCAGTCCTTTATCTGATGCATAATTTACAAAAGTATTTTCCCATTCTGAGGGCTGTTGATTCCCACTAATTACTGTGTCCTTTGCCATGCAGAAACTTCTTAGCCATGCAGAAACTTCTTAGTCTGATGTAATCCTGTCGGGACCATGCAGACAACACAGGGTGAATTTAAAGGAGCTGACCCTCATGTCTAAAAGCAAGAACTGGGCTGAGGAAAACAGTTAGCAAGGTCAGCAGTTTACGAATTCCAATTCTCCACTGTGTTGCTGTACTGGCCTGCACTCAATATCTCTGCCATGAGCTTTACTGTTATTACGGTACCCTGAAAGGGTAAAATAACACACCTAGCCTTACTGCAACTTTACAATAAAGCCAATTAGTGATCCTGTAGGAATGTGGTTTCCTAAGAAGGAGTGAGGATCAGGAAACTTGAGACTCCCCCACCTGCCTGTTTTAAGCCAAAATTAGCATACCTTAGGTTAAGTTAGTATAAGCCAAATTAGCGTTAGTAGCATATGTAGACTAAGTTAGTTTAAGGCTAATTTTACGTAAATACCCCTTGTTAAAACTGCAGGCCAAAGTTAACTTATGTTAGGCCAAGTAAGGGTATCCACCGCCATGACAGGGACTCAAAGATAAAGCACAAGAATTCACTGATTAGCAGACAAAGAATTTAGCAAATAAAATACAGGGACCTGGGGTTAATAGAGGAAAGATAGATCTGTCTAACAATGACAGAATAAACAAACCTGAAGGCTCCAGGGGGAAAATTAACTACCTTAGCTGGAAGTTCTTATTTAGTTTAGGCAAGGAACAGATAGTCCCTAACTACAAAGAGTTTCTCCTCTGTGTACTGTTAACTATGAAAAACTGCTAATAAAACATCCTGTGTTGTCTCCTGAGCTACAAGACCCTCTCATCCAAAAAGGCCCTGTCCAGTAATCAAGATTTAAGAAGAAAATACACCAGACAAATGGACTCCTTTGTTCTGAGGACTGTGTTTGGCTTCCCCTGATCAAACAGAACAGTGCATCATGTTTTATGATTATTGTTTCTATACTTTATAAACCCTAGTTCTTAGAGTAAATATTTTATTCCCCCCTCCCCCCACCCCCCTCCTACTTCTGTAAGACATCCCTCAATAAATACATATGTTTGATAGCCAGTGGGGCTGCAGTCTTGAGCTTGCTCTGACTGTAGTCGGCTGAGAACATGCTAAAGAGCACTGAGGTTTCAGCCTGAATTTCTGCTCACCCGTGTCGCCTTCCTGTGTACGAGTCTCAACCCATCCCGGCTGGGGCAGGGCTCCTGGCATAATCCCACTTGTCTATTAAGGGGATTATCGCCTGTGCTTTGGGGGTCTTATGTAAGAAGTCTTTCCCTACCCCAATGTCTCCCAGAGTTTCCCCAGTGTTTTCTAAAAGCAGTTTTATAGTTTTGGGTCTTAGATTTAGATATTTGATCCACCTTGACTTGATTTTTGTCAAAGGTGAGAGGTAGGGGTTCAGATTCATCTTTCTACAGGTAGAAATCCAGTTTTTCCAGCAACATTTGCTGAAGAGGCTTTTTTTTTTTTTTTTCCCACTGTATTGATTGGTACCCATTGTCAAAAATCCGTTGACTGAATGATTGGAAATTTACTCCTGTGGACTCAATTCTGTTCCATTGGTCCATATGTTTGTTCCTGTGCCAGTACCATGGTGTTCTCATTACCACAGCTTTGTAGCATATTTTTGGGTCAGGCAATAATATGCCACCCACTCCACTCTTCTTGTGTAGAATTCCTTTGGTAGATTATACATGTCCAGGAATTTGTCCATCTCATCCAGATTGTCTTGTTTCTTGGCATATAGTTGTTCATAGTATCCTCTAATGATGTTCTGTATTTCTACTTTTTCTGTTGTTATATTTCCTGCTTCATTGCAGATTTGATTCACCTTGTTCCTTTCTCTCTTCTTCTTATGAAGTCTTGCTAGGGAACCAGCAGTTAGTGTAATGGTTATGTCGCTGGACTCCCACGTAGTCAACCGTGGTTCGCGTCCCAGACCCGGTGGCTTAAAACTCATGCCAGGCTCATGTGCATGCATGCCCAAGATCCCAAGAGGAGAATGGAGGAGAAGGGATTGCAGAGTGACCATCCCCCTGGGGGGTGATTTCTCACTTTCTGTCTCTCTGTCTCTCTCTGTCTGTCTGGCGAGCGCACATGCCCTATAGCAAAAACCTCTCAAAAAAAAAAAAGTAGAAGAAGTCTTGCTAGTGGTGTATTGATTTTGTTTATCTTTTCAAAGAACCAACGTTTACTTTCATTTATTTTCTGTATAGTTTGCTTATTTTCTATTTCATTTATTTCTGCTCAGATCTTTATTTCCTTTCTCCTGCAGTTTTTTGGATTATTTTGCTGTTGCTTCTCCAATTCTCTGAGGCATGATGTTAGGTGATCCATTTGCCTTCTTTACATCTTCCTCTTATGAGCACTGATTGCTATAAACTTCCCTCTTATGACTGCTTTTGCAGTCTCACAGATTATGGAAACTCGTGTCCTCATTGTCATTGGCTTCCATGAATCTTTTGATTTCAGACTATTTCATCATTAGTTGTGGAGTCATTCAGTAGGAGTTTATTTAGTTTCTATGTATTTGAGTATTTTTGATGATTTATCTTGAAATTAAACTCAAGTTTAATTCCATCATGGTCAGAGAAGATGCTGGAAATAGTTTACATGCCTTTGAATATGTAGAGGCTTGCTTTGTGCCCCATGATGTGGTCAATCTTTGAAAAGGTTCCATGTGGGGGTGAGAAAAAAGTGTATCTCATGGTTTTTGGACGGGAAGTTCTATAGATGTCTGTTAAGTCCATTTTATTTATGATATCATTCAGATCCTTTATCTCTTTACCTATTTTTTTCTAGATGATCTGTCCCGAGGGGATAGTGCAGTGTTGAGGTCTCCAACAATTAGGGTATTGCAGTCTATCTCCCCTTTTAAATCTAACAGTCCTTCCTTCACATATTTGGGTGCTCCTGTGTTAGGTGCACAGATATTTATAAGAGTTATATTTTCTTGATCTATTGATCCTTTTACTGCAATATAGTGCCTTTCTTTGTCTCTTTGAACAGTTTTTGTTTTAAAGCCTAATTTGTCAGAAATTAGTATCGCAACTCCAGCTCTTTTTTGGTTCCCATTTTCATGGGAAACCTTTTTCCAACCCTTCACTTTCAGTCTATATCTTTATCAATGAGGTGGGTTTCCTGTAGGCAACAGATAGAGGGTCTCTGTCTTTTTATCCATTCAGCCAGTCTGTGTCTCTTGATTGGAGAATTTAATCCATTCACATTCAATGTTATTATTGATATAACTGGATCTGTCCTGATGTTTAAATTGGCCATTGTCACAGCAACCTTTTATTCCTTTGTTTCTGTCTGTTGGCTCTTTAGTTTTCCTGGAACAGTACTTTCTTCAGGGTTTCTTGAAGAGCTGGTCTGGTGCTGGCAAATTCTTTCAGGTCTTGTTTGTCTGAGAACATTTTAATCTTTTTTTCCCATATGAAGGATAATCTCGCAGGATACAATAATTTTGGTTGAAATTGTTTCTCTCTTAGCATTTTCAATACATCTTCCCATTCTTTCCTTGCTTGCATTGTTTCCGTTGAGAGATCCGGTGTTAGCCTAATGGGATGACTTTGTATGTCACTTTTTGTTTCTCTCTTGCCAGTTTTAGTATCATGTCTTTATCTGTGGTCTTGGATAGTCTGGCTAAGATGTGCCTTGGGGAAGACCTTCTGGTGTTGATTCTAACTGGGGTCCTTTGTATTTCTTGGGTCTTGATACTTGAGTACCTCTCTAGACTCGGGAAATTTTCTTCCAGGATTTCATGAAATAGATTTTCCATGCCATTATTAGTTTCTTCACCTTCTGGGATGCCAATTAGTCTGATATTTGGGCATTTTATGGAGTCTGGTATTTCTCATATATTATCCTCATTCTTTTTTGTTATTTTCTCTATCTTTTTGGTGTTTTTTCTAGGTCAGAGATTTTATCTTCTACATCAGAGATTCAATCTTCAGCATGGTCTAATCAACTTTTAATACTTTCAAGGGAGTTTTTGATTTCTTTTATTTCCAGACTTTATCTCTCATAGCTCCATCTGGTTCTTTCTCAGTGTGTCCCTTTCTTTTTCCATACCTTGGAATGACATCCTAATCTCCTGTAGTTCGTTGTCTGTTTTCTGTTCCAACTGGAAGAATTTGTTCACCATAAATGTTCAAAATTCTTTGTCTGACATTTTGGTAATGTCTTCCATTTACACGAAAGATGGAGAGGAGTTACTCTGTACCTTTGATGGAGATATATTTCCTTGTTTATTCATACCTGAGGCTTTTCTTCTACTTCTAGCCATTGGAAGACGTACTATCATTTTTTTTTTTTTTTGCAGAGGTTTTTGCCATAGGGCATGTGCGCTTGCCAGATAGAGAGAGACAGAGAGACAGAAAGCAAAAAATTACTCCCCAGGGGGGATGGCCACTCCGCAATCCCTTCTCTTCCATTCTCCTCTTGGGATCTTGAGCACGCATGCACACGCGCCCGGCGTGAGTTTTAAACCACCAGGTCCAGGACATGAACTGTGGTCAACTACATGGGAGTCCAGCGACATAGCCTTTACGCTAACTGCTGGTCCCATATGTACTAACATTTAAGTTACATCTTCAGAGAATGTTTCACTGGCTAGGAGTGTGTTGCCCTTTTGTTGGGAATTGACGTCTGCTGAAGTCTCTGTTCTGTTGTTTTTAGTAATGTGGTCTCAAAGAAGATACTATATTCAGGTGTCTGAAGAGCAGTATCTCCTTTTCCACAGCTATGGGTCTGGGTGGATCCTGGACTGGGGGGTCTGCAGCTGAGGCGGTGGGGGCAGTGTTGCCCCTGCCTCTGTATCCCTTGCTGCCCAGATGCCTTCAGATATACCTGGCTGCTGGCTGCTATAGCCAAAGGGGCAGTCTATGGGTCTGGGTGGATCCTGGATGGGGGGTCGGAAGCTGAGGTGGTGGGGGCAGTGTTGCCCCTGCCTCTGTATCCCTTGCTGCCCAAATGCCTTCAGATGTACTTGCCTGCTGGCTGCTACAGCCAAAGGGGCAGTCTATGGGTCTGGGTGGTTCCTTGACTGTGATGTCTTCAGGTGAGGCAGTAGGGGCAGTGTTGCCCCTGCCTCTGTATCCCTTGCTGCCCAGATACCTTCAGACATACCAGGCTGCTGGCTGCTACAGCCAAAGGGGCAGTATATGGTTCTGGGTGGATCCTGGACTGTGATGTCTTCAGGTGAGGTGGTAGGGGCAGTGTTGCCCTTGCCTCTGTATCCCTTGCTGCCCAGATGCCTTCAGATGTACCAGGCTGCTGGCTGCTACAGCCAAAGGGGCAGTCTATGGGTCTGGATGGATCCTGGACTGTGGGGTCTTCAGGTGAGGTGGTGGGGGCAGTGTTGCCCCTGCTTCTGTATTCCTTGCTGCCCAGATGCCTTCAGATGTACCTGGCTGCTGGCTGCTACAGGCAAAGGGGCAGTCTATGGGTCTGGGTGGATCCTGGACTGGGAGGTCTTCAGGTGAGGTGGTGGGGGCAGTGTTGCCCCTGCCTCTGTATCCCTTGCTGCCCAGATGCCTTCAGATATACCTGTCTGCTGGCTGCTACCAAAATTTTATGTTTTTAAAACGAAAACCATGTGGCATGCTTGTGTGCCACACAAATGCACTAGTTCCAGCTCCAATGGAGTCTTTGCTTCTAGAAGGGAGGGGTAAAGATAAGAATTACCAAGAGAAAAGAGGATCAGAAAACCTATAAAATACTTTACCTTAAAAAAGTAAAAATAAAAATAAATTAAGAAATGAAGTGATAGAGCCAGAGAGGAAGATATGAGGGGGACCATACCCACTCATGCATGGGCTTTGGAGGGTGAAGTCTCAGGAGGTATTCTTCATTTGTTTAGTTCCTAAAAGAACTAGTTCCAGCTCCAATAGCGTGTTTGCCTCTCCCATTCATGGGTAGACCTTGGAGGGTGAAATCTCAGCAGACATTCTTCATTAGTTTAGTCCCTGAAAGCACTAGTTTCAATTTCTTCGTTTGATTCTTTTTTTTTTTTTTTTTTTTTTTTGGAGAGGTTTTCGCTATAGGGCGCATGCGCTCGCCAGACAGACAGAGAGAGAGACATAGAGACAGAAAGCGAGAAATCACCCTCCAGGGGGGATGGTCACGCCGCAATCCCTTCTCCTCCATTCTCCTCTCGGGATCTTGGGCACACACGCACATGCGGCCAGCGTGAGTTTTAAGCCACCGGGTCCGGGACGCGAACCGCGGTCGACTACGTGGGAGTCCAGCGACATAGCCATTACGCTAACTGCTGGTTCCCCGTTTGATTCTTTTTTATGATATCTAATTCTTCTTTCATTTCATGGAAGGACTTCCTCATTTCTTGGAGCTCAGATGTCTCTTTTCTCTTGCTTCTCACAAAGTTTTGTCACCATAAATATTCTAAATTATTTTTCTGACATTTTGGTTTTATCCTCTATTTTTCCTTACTTGCAGACAAGTTACTGTGTTCCCTTGCTAGAAACATATCACTTGTTTCTCTCATCCTTGAAGCTCTTCTCCGATTTTTAATTATTTGGTAATGTATTAACTTTTGACTAATTTCTCGGAGAAGAATTCTGTAACTGAGATCATGTGTTTCCCTTTGCTGTGTAATTATTTGGTGCTGTTTTCCCCCTTCTACTGTGTTTTCCAATGTGGTAACCACAGGAGGAGTTTTGAAATCAGATATTTGAGGAGTAGTTTCTCTCTTTTTAGAACCAGTTCAGTGAGGAGAGAAGAATTCTCTGAGTCTCTTAGTATTCAGATGTTTAACCACTATTCAATTAGAGCTCTCTAGGCAGTGAGTGGGTAAGGGTTGAGCAGTAAAATGAGAAAGTAAGGTAAAAGAAAAGGAAAGTAGAAAACATAAACAGGAAGAAAATGCAAAGAAAAAAAGGAAAGAATGAGGCAAATAGAACAAAAAAAAGCAGCAAATGGGTCTCAGAAAATAAAATAGAGTTAAAAATCAAAACCACATCACACAGGAGTGCATCAGGGGAAAGGACAAGGGGAAAAACTGTTTTTTTTTAAAGAAAAGGGCAGGACAAGCAGAGATGGAGAGGTTTTGCTATAGGGAGCATGAACTCGCTAGAAAGAGAGACAGAGAGATAGAAAGTGCGAAATCACTCCCCAGGGAGGATGACCACGCAGCAATCCCTTCTCATCCATTCTCTTCTCAGGATCTTGGTCACACATGTGCATACACCCAGAGTGAGTTTAAGCCATTGGGTCTGGGACTCAAACAACAGTCGACTACATGGGAGTCCAGCAACATAGCCATTATGCCAACTACTGGTCCCTAAAATTTTTTTTTTAAAGAAAAGAAGTTAGAAAAAAGAAAAATAACAAAATAGAGTGATTTTTGCCTACTTTACTAAGGCCTAGAGTCTGGAGTGGGGGTTAGGCTGGGGGCTTCACAGCAGTGAAGATGGACCCAGGAAAAGGCAGGAGAGGCAGAGATGGAGATGCCTGCAACTACTTTGTCTTATGGGAGAGAAGGAAATTCAAATTAGCAAGAGAAGGGACAGTGGAAATAAAACTTTTTTTTTAAAGAAAAGTAATTAGAAAAAATAGAAAATAACAAAATAGAGATATTTTTGTCTACTTTACTAATACCTAGAGTCTGGAAGAGGGAGGCAGGCTAGGGGCTTCACAGCAGTGAAGATGGACCCAGGATACGGCAGCAGAGGCAGAGATAGAGATGCCTGCAACTATTCTGTCCTGTAGGAAAGAAAGAGACACAGATTAGCATGAGGAATGACGGGGAGGGGGGAAAACTATCTTTAAAAAAAAGAAGTTAGAAAAGATAGAAAATAACAAAATAGAGAGTAATTTTTTTCTTACCTTACTGACACTTACAGTCTGGAAGCAGATAGCAGGCTGGGGGGTTCACAGCAGTGAATGTGGACCAAGGGAAGGGCACGAGAGGCAGAGATGGAGATGCCTGCAACTACTCTGTCTTATGGGAGAGAAAGAGACACAAATTATCAAAAGAAAGGACAGGGGGGAAAAACTGTTTTTTTAAAAGAAAAGAAGTTAGAAAAGAGAAAATAGCAGGATAAAGAGTGATTTTCACCTACCTTACTAATGCCTAGAGTCTGGTATGGGGAGGGGAGACAATCTGTGGGCTTAACAGCAATGAAAGTGGACCCAAGAAAGGGCATGAGAGGCAGAGATGGAGATGCCTGCAGAGATGGAGATGCTTTCAACTACTCTGTCCTTACTAATGCCTAGAGTTGGAAGGGGGAAAGGCTCTGGCCTTCAGAACTTTGAAGGTGGACCCAGGAAAAGGCAGGAGAGGCAGAGATGGAGATCTAGAGTATTATTTATTGTTACAAAAGTACCAGTAGAGGAGCCAAAAGTAATACTACCAATATAGGGAGGACAGGAAAAAAGGATTGTAAGAGTTGAAGCTTTCATTATCTTAGGTGAAAAATAATATATCATATTTTAAAAAGATATATCAGTAAATAGGAGCAAATTGTTTGGAAGAGAGATTGCAACTAAAATCTTTAGAGATTGGACAGGTAACATAAATGAGTAAAATGTTGGATAATGTGACAAAGTGAAGAATACTTGTTCTATCCATAACAAGGGAGTCACTACTCTACTACAATTCATTTTTTGCCACATGAATAGGTGAGTCTACTTTTAGTAAATCTGCTTATTTTTAAAAAGAATTATTTATTTAATTTTATTTACCATTATTATTTTTAAAATTTGACTAGAGAGAAAGTGAGAAAGCAAGCTGCCAGGTCTAGGACATGAACCATGGTTAGCCATATGGGAGTTCAGCACCTTAACCACCATGCCACTTGTGGCCCCAGATTTGCTGACTTTTTCAGAACTATTAAAAGAACTGCATTTTTACATGAAATCATTCCTTTATTAAATATTGTTGATGGGTCCGAGGAGTTTAAAACAATATGTGGCCACAAAAAATGTGTGTCTGTTGGCAGCCAGTGTTCAACCTCTAACTTAAAGACATAAACATCAAAAGAAAAACTAAAAGAAGTAGAGATGATTAATTCTGTGTAAGAGGCCTGGGAACCTAAAAGGGTGGCTAACATCTATTGAAGCAGAAGGGGCAGATGAAATAACCTGTGATCCTAGCCATATATTGTTCTGATAAAACATTTTAAAGGTAGTAAATTTTCAATGAAAGAATCAAGTTTGAAGACTCAGGCAAGAATGGTAGTCTAATACTAACTTCAAATGGTGAGAATGTGCTGTAGTTACCCTTTTTTGATGGGACTGGGTAATGTGGAATGAAGGGGGTGGTGATGTGGTGATAAAAGTGGATTGAGTCGCTGATCCAACTTTCCAAGTGTGAGACTAAAATTCACATTTGAAAGAAGAACTGCAGCTGTTGTAAAAATAGATACAATAGTAGAAAGGAACCACATGATGGGCCACATCACAAAATATTTTGTAAAATACACATATTTTCCCATTTATTTATGCATTTTTCAGACATGCTGAGCTCAATCTCATTAGCAAAATTTATAGAGAAATGGAAAGCCAAACACACACTAAGAGATTGGGTTTTGGAAATAAATAAATAAATAAACCACAATGCAAATTTACGCAGGAAAACAAACATCCCCATATTGAGGAATGGGTCAAAGGTTTTCCAAGTTGTCAAGCATAGTAGCTGGTAGATGGGGAATTTGTAATGTTGGCAGGATGGGATAGGGGTAGGACAGCCAGGGAGATCAATAATAAAAATCTTCACTCTCCCATATATCCAAATCTACCTGAAATAAATTAACCCTTTAACAAACTGAGGATCAACTCTACCTCTAGAGGTGAGATTCTGAGTTCATTCTCAGATTAAAATACAGTGTGAGGGACCAGAAGTTAGTGTAATGGCTATATTGCTGGACTCCCATGTAGTCGACTGCAGTTCACATCCCGGACCCGGTGGCTTAAAACTCATGCCAGGCACGTGTGCGTGTGTGCCCAAGATCCTGAGAGGAGGATGGAGGAGAAGGGATTGCAGTGTGGCCATCCCCCCAGGTGGTGATTTTTCGCTTTCTGTCTCTCTCTATCTGTCTGGCAAGTGCACACACCCTATGGCAAAGACCTCCCCCCCCTAAAAAAAAAAATACAGTGTGACATGGGACAAAGAACATAAAACTGGTAGACAGAGAACCTGCATGTAATATTGATCCATTGTGTGGTATCACTTTCTTCTGTGGGCCTTCATTTCTTCATACTAGCAAATGAAGAAGTTTGTCCTAGGGATCTCTAACAACCTTTCACGTTCTGACACTCTTTACACAGAGATGAAGAGGGTATTCTAGGCCAGGATACTACTTTAGTCTTGGTGACAATGAGATTCCTCCAGATGGGACATGGTCTTCAGAAATGGGGAGACATGATTATGGACATCTTTTGGGGTGCCTGCCTAGCCCACAAGCCAATACTCCTTACTCTTTTTCTAAAAACTGTCCCCATATTCATAACACTGAGTTTTGGCAGACATGTTAGTAAAAGGGGAACCAACATCCTGAATATATCTGATTGGACCAGGCATGGGCAACTGATTCAAACTGTGTCAATAAGATTCCCTATCCCAGGAATTTTTAAACTTCATATTGGGAGATAAATTCAAACTTATGTAAATATCAAAAGCATAAAAATTATAAACAAAACATCCATATACCCTTTATTCAGACTAAACTATTATGAACTTTCTACCCCATTTGAGTTTTTGTTGTTTGTTTTCTAATTTGCTATAGGGTGTGTTTGTTAATCAGAGAGAGACAGAGAGAGAGAGAGAGAGAGAGAGTACCCCCTCAGAGAGGTATGACCATGCCACAATTCCTTTTCCTCTAGTGTCCTCCTGGGATTTTGGGCATTCACGCATACACACCTGGCATGTTTATCAAGCCACTAGGTCTGCAACTCGATGTGCACAGTCAGCCATGTGGGATCCAGCTGCCTTAACCACCACACCACTGTCTGAGTCATCTACCCCATTTGTTTTATCATTTGCCTTCTCTATATACTTTGTGTGTGTGTGTGTGTGTGTGTGTGTGTGTGTGTGTGTGTGTTTATAAATGCTTTTAAAGTAAGTAACATACATCATGGCTCTTTAACCCTAAATATTTCACTGCATATGTCTTAAGCATAGAAACTTTCTTACACAAAATCACAAAACAATTGTAAACCTCAATAAATTTATCATAGACAAGCTGGTCCCATGGCCTAAAGGTTAATGGAGCCAGATGGTTGGAATCCTGGCCCCTGCAGCTTGAAAAACACATCAGGTGCATGTGTATGCATGCTCCAAATCCCAACAGGATGGATAAATGGAGGAGAAGGGATTTTGACATGATCATGCCCCACTGTGGGGTGCTTTCTCCTTCTCTCTTTCCCTTTCTCTCTCTGGA
Organism: Tupaia tana; assembly: GCA_026018925.1. Taxonomy (NCBI): domain Eukaryota; kingdom Metazoa; phylum Chordata; class Mammalia; order Scandentia; family Tupaiidae; genus Tupaia; species Tupaia tana. The sequence continues at coordinate 105,454,796 of JAKSZU010000009.1, forward strand.
GAGTATACATGCCCTCTGGCTTATAAATTTGTTTTCTTCCTCTCTCTTCCCCTTTCTCTCTCTGGGGAGTATATATGCTCTCTGACTTATAAATAACTACATTTTCAATATATTTTATTTATCTTACATTTATTCACTGAACATCATCACAGCATAAAAATGTTATTTCCCATTCATAATATGCTGTATAGTGGCTTAATCATACATGTTCCTGTCAACAAATAATTTTCCACTTCTTCTTTCATATATATATATATATATATATATATATATATATATATATGTGTGTGTGTGTGTGTGTGTGTGTGTGTGTGTGTATACACACACACACACACACACACATATATATACACACACACACGTGTGTGTGTGTATGGATATATATATATATTTGATTACTTATTTCTCATGCTCTGCCATTTCCCACCCTCCTTCCAGATTGTCTCTGGTATCCACAGCTAGTTGCTTTCCAATCCTTTTTAATTTTTACCCACATTTTGTTGATTCACAAAATATTTTAATCTAAATACTTTCAATTGAAAGTTCACCATCCATCAGATAACTAGAAATTACTACAAAGTCACAAAAAATATGAGAAAGCAAGAAAATATCTCTACTCCAAGGGAAAAGAATAACTCCTCATCAATCACAGACACTTCGATGGAAATCATGGGAATGTTTGATAAAGAATTTAGAATATTCATAGTGACAAAGTTAACAGAGATGCAAGGCAAGAGAGACAATAAACTTCAGAAGAGGCAGGAGAATAGAGCTGAGGAGTTCCAGGAAGTGAGGAAGTTCTTGCAAGATGTGAAAGACAAAATGCACACCATAAAAAAGAATCAAACGGAACTGTTAGAGAGGAAGGTTGTAGTACAGGGAATCAAAGCATTCCTTGAAAATATTAAAAGCAGACTATATCATACAGAAGATTGAATCTCAGATATAAAAACAGAATTGCTGGCCTAAAAAAATGTACCACAAAGACAGAAAATAGTCCCAAAATATGAGAATAATATACGAGAAATACTAGATATCATCAAACGTCCAAACATTCAGATAATTGGTATACCACAAGGTGAAGAGACTACTAAGTGGGGGAGCCCATGCAGCTAACACAGGCAGAACATGGGGAGCTGCCTCTCATGCCTAAGCAAGGCTGGGCTGAGAAGAACTTGTAGGCAAGGCCGCAGTTACGAGCTCCAGTTTTTCAACTGTGTTTGTTGCACTGGTTTGTGCCCAATTTCTCTGCCATGAACTTTACTGACGGTACCCCATAAGGGCAAAATAACACCCCCAGGCTTACTGTAACTTTTACAATAATCCTGAAGGAATGCGGATCCCTAAGGCTGCAGCAAACAGGAATTACTCCCATGGGAATCACCCCACCCACCTGGAAAATGTCAATGAAGAATGCTGCATTTACTTCTCCTACTGGGGATTACATAGATAACATTAGAAAGGTTTGGATTAATGGAAAGCTACTAAATTGGTGAAACTATCTCAGTAGCTGAGAGGGGCTCAGGGACTCATCTGTGAGGTACTGATACCCCAAATAAAGACCATGGGTCACCACGTAGAGGGTCACAAGTACACAATAACCTTTAGGTCAGTCATTAAACTGCTTACCCCAGAGATAATATAGGTATTCCACTTTAGTATGCATTAGCCTTGTCTTTACTTAACCAGACAGAATTTATATCTAGGCCTTTGTAACCGGCAATCCACTGACACCCTAGCCTGAGGCTGAAGTTCTTAAGCTGGCCTGGGGCTCAAGTTCTGAAGCTGACCTGGGGCTGAAGTTATCAAGCTGGCCTGGGATGAGGTTATTAAGATTCCTGAAAGCCCTCTCACCCAAAAGATCTTTCCTGCTAATCGAGATCTAAGAAGAGAATGCACCAGACAAAAGGACTCCCTCATCCTAAGGATTATGACTGTTTATACCTAAACAAAACAGACATCATGTTTTATGATTATTGCTCCTATGCTTTGAATGCTTTACTTTTTAGAGTAAAATCTTTTACTTCCCCCTCACCCCTCCTGCTTCTGTAAAACATCCCTCAATAAATACGTATGTTTGATGGCCACTGAGGCTGCAGTCTTGAGCTTGCTCTGACTGTAGTCGGCTGAGAACATGCTGAAGGGCATCAAGGTCTCTGCCTGAATTTCTTCCCACCAGCGTCGCCTTCCTGTTTACGAGCCTCAACCCACCCTGGCTGGAGCAGGTTTCCGGCAACTGAGGACATTGATAATCTATTCCATGAAATCCTGGAAGAGAACTTTTCAAACCTAGAGAGGCATTCAAAGATCCAGACCCCAAAAATACATAGGACTCCAAATACAATCAATCTAAGAAGATCTTCTTCAAGACGCATTATAGTCAGATAGACCAAAACCACAAAGACAAGGTACTCAGACTGGCAAGAGAGAAACAAGTTACCTACAAAGGCTATCCCATCAGCTAACAGCGTACTTCTCATAGGAAAATTCAAGCAAAAAATGAATGGGAAAATATATTCAAAATGTTGAGTGAAAAACTATTTCAACCAAGAATACTATACCCAGCAATATTATCCTTCATTTGGGAAAAGAAAACAAGAACATTCTCAGATAAACAAAACCTGAAAGAATTTACTGACACCAGACCAGTTCTCCAAGAAGTTCTGAAGGGAGTGCTATATCAGGAAAACTAAAGTAAGGCACAAAGAAATAAGAGTTAAAAAGCATCTAAGAAAAGGGCCAGCTTAATGGTAGGGACAAGTCTAGAGTTGAATATTACCTTCCAGAACTTAAATGGAAACTTGGACTACAACAGAAGTTAGATTAAGTACATGAGACTGAGCTGATGAAATAGAATTTTATGGCTTTTTTGACTAAAACAATACTTATATTTTTCTATGCTTTGTAGTCCAGAGATAAGGATTTTTTTCTCTTGAATTGTCGACAGGTTTTTTTTTTTTTGAGTGGCTTTTGCTATAGGATGTATGCTCGCCAGAGAGACAGAGAGAGACAGAGAGACAGAAAATGAGAAATCACTCCCCAGGGGGCATGGTCATGCCACAATCCCTTCTCCTCCATTCTCCTCTTGGGATCTTGGGCACACATGCACACGTGCCTGGCATGAGTTCAAGCCACAAGGTCCAGGATTGAACCACGGTCGACTAAATGGGAGTCCAGCAACATAGCCATTATGCCATCTGCTGGTCTTGTGGCTTTAAGTATTAAGCAAAGTTCTCTTAACATTTTTTGATTTTGACTTATTAAAGCTAAAACTGCCTTTCTTGAAATTAAAAAACATATTTAAAAATATCTATTTAATGGCCACAGTAAGCTATATAGCCTCAGGTGCTATTTTATAGTATAGTCATTCTAGTCACAGTTTCATGCCTAAAGTCAAACATTTGTTCACAGATATCTATATTGGAAATAGATCAATTAAGATGTTTGTTTAATCAATAAAATGTGTGGGGGGAAAAAAAGAAAAGGAATGGAAAGCAACTGCATATACCAGAGATAGAGTGGGAGGTGGGAGGAGGGTAGGATATGGCAGAGGGTGAGAAATGGGGGGAATATATATATATATATAATATATAATATATTCCTATATACATGAAACAAGTAATGGAAAATTATTTGTGATGATAACATGTATGACTAAGCCACTATACAGTGTATTCAGGATGTGAGACTGCATCTTGTATGCTGTGATGACGTTCAGTGAATGAATGCAAAATAAATAATATAAAAAACGAATAAAAGAAATAATGTCTTTTTAAAAAATGTATTTATTTATTTATTTGCAGTCATTCACTGTACATCAATACAGTATAGAAAATGAGATTTTCCATCCAGTATACATTGTATATTGGTTTGATCAAGGATATTACCATACATGTTATCATCAAGAAATAATTTTCTATTTCTTGTTTCTTGTATATTTTGCTATATTTTCTCTCCTTGATTCCCTATCTCTCATTCTCTGTCAACTCTCCCCCTTATCCCACACTGTATCTGGTATGTACAGTTGTTTTTCATGTCTTTTTCCATATTTTATTGATTTACTAAAGATCTTAATTAAAGACTTTCAATAGCAAGCACAACTGATATATGCATATTTATGAATGCATGTCTGACTTTAGACATAATCCTCAGTGTAAAGTGAACATATTATAAAGTAGCACCTTGCTGGGGTTATATAGCTTACTCCAGTTATTAAATATGTATTAATAGGTATTTTTAATGCATTTTTAAATTTTAAAATAGTTTTAGTTTTAATAGATCAAAACAAAACATGTTAAGAGAAATTTGCTAAAAACTTAAAGTCAGGAAAAAGGTTAGGATTTGGTTCACATAGTAGGTAGATGAACCTATCAACAGTTCAAGAGAAGACAAAAAATCCTTAAATATGAAAATCAAAGCATCAAAGAGAATCAGTAATGTTTTATTTTAAAGTAAAAATTTCTATTTCAGTAATTCAGACTCACATAATTAATCTCTCTTTTATTGAATTTTCAGGGTTACTGTGATCTGATCTTTCTATTAAAACTTTGGAGATTAACATTCAACTCTGGACTTGTCCCTATCATTAGGCTGGCCATTCTCTTGGGTGTTTCCTTTACTCTTATTTCTGTGTGTTCAATTTTAGTTTTTCTGGTATAGCACTCTCTTCAGAACTTCTTGGAGAGCTGGTCTGGTGTTGGTAAATTCTTTCAGGTTTTTTTTTTCTGAGAATGTTATAGTCTTTTTTTCTCATATGAAAGATAATCTTGCTGGGTATAGTACTCTTGGTTGAAATTCGTTTTCACTTAATACTTTGAATATATTTTCCCATTCTTTCCTTCTTGCATTGTTTTCAATGAGAGGTCTGACATTAGTCTGATGGGATATCCTTTGAAAGTAACTTGATGTTTCTTTCTTGACAATTTTAGTATCTTATTTCTCTCTGTCTTTTTGGTCAATCTGGCTATGATGTGCCTTGGGGAAGATCTTGGGTTGATTCTATGTGGGGTCCTTTGTATTTCTTGGGTCTGGATATTTGAGTGCCTCTCTGAGTTTGGAAAATTTTCTTCCAGGATTTCATGAAATAGATTATCAATGCCCTTATTAGTTTCTTCACCTTCTGGGATACTGATGATCTGGATGTCTAAGTGTATAATGGTATCTAGTATTACTCATTTGTTATTCTCATTTGGGGAGTTATTTTCTCAGTATTTGTGGTGAATTTTTCTCAGTCAGAGGTTCTGTCTTCTACATCTGAGATTCGATCTTCTTCATGATCTAATCTGCACCTCATATTTTCAAGGCAAATTTTCATTTCCTGTATTACAGCCTTCATCTCTAAAAATTCCAATTTATTCTTTTTTATGATGTGTATCTCCTCTTTCAGATCGTGCAAGAACTTTCTCGCCTTTTGGAACTCAGTGTCTCTTTTATCCTGCATCTTCTGGAGTTTGTTGTCTCTATTCTCTTTCATCTCTGTTATCTTTGTCACTATGAATATTTTAAATTCTTTATCTGACACTTCCATGAGATCCCTTGAATTCTTTGTGGGGAAAGAGAAATCAATCTTTTCCATTAGAGAAGAGATATTTTCTTGGCTTCTCATATTTCTTATGCCTCTGCAGTGGTTTCTGGTCATCTGATGTATCATATGTTTTTTCCTATATTTGGGAGTTAAATCAGAGCAATCAGAGGAATGCAGAAGGAGTTGATCTGCAGTCTGTAAACAGTACCATTTTTCTCCTTTTGTGCAGCTGATTCATTGAAAATTGAGGATTAATTTGACCCTAAAAGTATTCAGATATTTGGCTACTGAGTACCTAGACCGGTCTAGAAAATCAGTGTGAGGAGGATGAGCAGAAAAGTGAGAATGGTAAAAAGAAAAGGAAAAGAAATAGGAAAAAAACACAGAAGCGGAAAAAAAGAAAAACAATAAGAAAATGAGAAGAAAAAAATTATTTTTAAATGAATACCATGCAGTGTGCTAGCATGAATGGGGCTTCTCAGAACTTAAATATAGATGGTTGATGATTGGCTTATGCTATGGGGGCAGGGGGAAAGATAAGAATTAGAAATACAAAAGAGCAGCAGAGAGCTAAGTTTAAAAATTTTTTTAGAGGTTTTTGCACGCGCTAGCCAGACAGAGAGAGACATAGAGACAAAGTGAGAAATCACCCCCCCAGGGGGGATGGTCACATCACAATCCCTTCTCCTCCATTCTCCTCTCGGGATCTTGGGCACACATGCACACGAGCCCGGCGTGAGTTCTAAGCCACCGGGCCCGGGACACGAACCGCGGTCGACTATGTGGGAGTCCAGCGACATAGCCATTACACTAACTGCTGGTTCCCCTAAGTTTAAAATTTTTTAAAAATTAAAAATATATATAGAGAACAATATAAAGAGACAGAATAAGGAGAGTACACTAACCTGGTTCCTGGCTAGACTGGGAAGCCATATATAAAAAACTCTCAAATAACATCATATTGAAAGGGGAAAAGAAGAAAGCTTTTTAAAATAAACTCAATTAAAAGATAGGCAAGGGGCCAGCCAATAGTGTAGCATTTATGTTGCTGGACTCACACATGGCCAACTGCAATTTGAGTCCTGGACTTAATGACCTAAAACTTATACTGGATGTGTGTACATGTGTGCTCAAGATCCCTGGAGAAGAACAGAAGAGAAGGGATTGCAGTGTGGCCATCACCCCCTGGGGAGTACTCTAAGGCAAAAAAAAATCATCTCTGAAAAAAAAAAGTTGTGCAAATGTGCTGAACAGACAACTCTCTAAGAAAGACATACAAACACCAATAAGCATATGAAAAAATAACTGCTCACCATTTATCATTTCTTATCATAAGGGAGATACAAATGGAAACCACAATGAGATATCACATAAATAGTCACAATGGGTAATATTTTAAAAAGAAGCATCATTTTATATATGTTTGTCCTATGTTTTTCCTTAACATATATCTTGGTGATCTTTCATGTAATTACAGAGAATGTATTCTCTTTTTCTGCAGTTTCACAATATCCACTGTATGGATATAGTGTAATGTATTTAGCCAAGTTGCTTGTATATGTAAAGTACTTAGCCCAGTATTTGGTGTTCAGTAAATGTTGATGAATCTTTCAAGATATTGGTACTACCTTTAATCTCTAAGTGCCTAACAGTTGTATCTGAAAGCTAGATGAACAAGTGTTGCAACTTCTACTTCTGTTAAGAACCCTCATTTTGGGGCCAGCAAGTTGGGTGAAGGTCAAGGTAGCTGGATCCCACATGGCTGACTCTGTGGTTCAAATCCTGGACCCAGTGGCTTGAGGATCACACTGGGTGTGTGTGGATGCGTGCCGAAAGTCCTGAGAAGAGAATGGAGGAGAAGGGATTGTAGCATGGAAATCCCCACAAAGGGTGATTTCTCATTTTCTCTCTTTCTCTCTGTCTCTGTCTCCCTTTGGCAAGTGCACATGCCTTATAACAAAAGGATCCTCACTTTCAGATTGCATTCCCTTTGTAGCAGGGAATCATGGGGTCTGAAAAAACTCACAAATTATCCAAGTTTGTTTTTTTTATTAATTAATTTATTTATTTTTGTATATACTTTCAATCATATTGTTTGGCTTACAATGAGACCATTTCGATATGTGAACATTTCTCCCCAGACCCGTTGATCGAAATATCTTCAACAGATAACACCACACCTCCCCATCCCGTCAATGCTCTACCTCTGTATCCCTTCTCCAAATGTCTTTTGTTGGGCCCCACTCCTCCACATACACCTCATCTGACATTCATACCCATCTCTTGTGTTTGTTCAACTGTTAGTCAATCAGTTTCAGACATAGAATGCAGACAAACGGTATATGTTAAGTGGGGACATACAATGTCTCTCCTTCATAGCCTGGCTTGCCTCACTCAGCAGTACATCTTCCATATTCTTCCACTTTCTGTCAAAAGCCAGGGCTCTGTTGGTTTTTATGGCTGAGTAGTATTCCATAGAGTATATGTGCCACAGTTTTTCAATCCATTCCTCCATATGGGGGCATCTGGGTTGGTTCTATGACTTAGCAATTGTGAATAGTGCCGCAATAAACATCGATGTGCAAGCACTTTTCCAATGAAGAATTCTTCTGTCCTTTGGGTAGATACCGAGGAGTGGGATCTCTGGATCATATGGCAGATCTATCTGTAGATTTTTGAGGAATCTCCAAATTATTCTCCACAGTGGTTGGACCAATCTACATTCCCACCAGCAGTGTAAAAGAGTTCCCCTTTCACCACACCCCCGCCAACACTTATCATTTTTTGTTTTTTTAATATTAGACAATCTGACTGGGGTTAGGTGGTACCTCATTGTTGTTTTTATCTGCATTTCCCTTACGATGAGGGAGGTTGAACATTTTTTCATATGCCTTTTGGCCATTTGTATGTCATCTTTAGAGAGTGTTTTCTTCATCTCCTTCTCCCATCTTTTAATAGGGTTGCTCATCTTTTTTTCCAAACACCTTTTTTAGTTCCTTGTGTATTCTGGTTATCAGTCCCTTATCTGATGCAACATTTACAAAAATATTTTCCCATTCTGAGGGCTGTCGATTCACACTAACTACTGTGTCTTTGGCCATGCAGAAACTTCTTAGTCTGATGTAATCCCACTTGTCTATTTTGTGGACAATGGACTCTGCTTTGAGGGTCTTCTTTAGGAAGTCTTTCCCTACACCAATGTCAGAGTTTCCCAGTCTCCAGGAGCAGCTTTATAGTTTGAGGTCTTAGATTTAGATCCTTGATCCACCTTGACTTGATTCTTGTCAAAGGAGAGAGGTAGGGGTTCAGATTCATCTTTCTGCAAGTGGAAGTCCAGTTTCTCCAGCACCACTTGCTGAAGAGGCTTTCATTTTCCCACTGGATTGACTGGTACCCCTTGTCAAAGATCAGTTGACTGTATGTTTGGGCACTTATTTCTGGGGACTCTATTCTGTTCCATTGGTCCACATGTCTGTTTCTGTGCCAATACCATGCTGTCTTTATTACCACAGGTTTGTAATATATTTTTGGATCGGGGATTGAGATGCCACCCACTCCATTCTTCTTGTGTAGAAGTGCTTTGGCAATACGGGGTCTTTTATGATTCCAGACAAATTTTAAGATTGTCTTTTCTAGATCTGTGAAGAATGTGTCCAGTACTTTGATTGGCATTGCATTAAATAGGTAGATTAATTTGGGTAGAATTGCCATTTTGATTATATTAACTCTTCCAATCCATGAACATGGGATGTCCTTCCATTTTTTTGTGTCATTTTCAATTTCTTTTTTTACCTTCTCGTAGTTTTCCTTGTGGAGGTCTTTAACTTCTTTGGTTAGATTTATTCCTAAATATCTTATACTTTTAGTGGCTATGGTAAACGGAATAAGTTTTTTCAGTTCTATCTCAGTCTGCCTGTTATTTGTATATAGAAATGCTATCGATTTTTGTATATTGATTTTATATCCTGCAACTTTACTGAATTCATGTATTACTTCCAGTAGTTTTTCCATGGAGACCATTGGGTGTTCTATGTATACAATCATGTCATCTGCAAATAGAGAGAGTTTCACCTCTTCTTTTCCTATTCAAATGCCCTTTATTTTTTCCTCTTTTCTGATTGCGTTGGCGAGGACTTCCAGTACTATATTGAAAAGGAGAGGAGAAAGTGGGCATCCTTGTCTTGTTCCTGTGTTTAGTGGGAAAGCTTTCAGCTTTTCTCCATTCAGGATGATGTTCGCTATGGGTTTTTCATAGATGGCTTTTATTGTATTGAGAAATGGCCCTTCTATGCCGATTTTGCTAAGAGTCTTGATCATGAAGGGATGTTGTATCTTATCAAATGCTTTTTCTGCGTCAATCGATATGACCATATGGTTTTTGTCTTTCTTCCTATTAATATGGTGTATTACATTTATGGTTTTGCATATGTTGAACCAACCTTGCATTCCTGGAATAAAGCCTACCTGATCATGGTGTATGATCTTCTGTATAAGTTGTTGAATACGATTTGCTAGTATCTTGTTGAGAATCTTTGAGTCTATGTTCATCAGAGATATTGGTCTATAGTTTTACTTCCTTGTCCTGTCCTTATCTGTTTTGAGGATGAGGGTGACAGAGGCTTCATAGAATGAATTAGGGAGAGATTCACCCTTTTGGATCTTTAGAAATAATTTGAGCAGAATGGGAGTTAACTCTTCTTTGAAAGTTTTGTAGAATTCAGAGGTGAATCCATCGGGGCCAGGGCTTTTCTTTGTTGGGAGGTTACTTATTACTGATTCAATCTCCTGGCTTGTTATGGGCCTATTCAGACTTTCTATTTCTTCCTGGCTCATTCTTGGTAGATTATATTTGTCCAGGAATTTGTCCATCTCATCCAGATTATCTTGTTTCTTAGCGTATAGATGTTCAAAGTATCCTCTAATGATGTTTTGAATTTCTACTATGTCTGATGTTATGTTACCAGCCTCATTGCAGATTTGATTCACCTGGTTCCTTTCTCTCTTCTTCTTAATAAGTCTCGCTAGTGGGGTATCAATTTTGTTTATCCTTTCAAAGAACCAGCTTTTGCTTTCACTTACTTTCTGTATAGTACGTTTATTTTCTATTTCATTTATTTCTGCTCGGATCTTTATTATTTCCTTTCTCCTGTAATTTTTTGGATTTTTTTGCTGTTGCTTTTCCAATTCTCTAACGCTTGATGTTAGGTGATCCATTAGCCTTTTCTCTGTCTTCCTCTTATGTGCACTAATTGCTATGAACTTCCCTCTTATGACTGCTTTGGCAGTGTCCCAAAGATTATGGAAACTTGTATCTTCATTGTCATTGGCTTCCATGAATCTTTTGATTTCGGACTTTATTTCTTCGGTAATAGTGGAGTCATTCAGGAGTAGGTTATTTAGTTTCCATGTTTTTAGGTATTTTTGAGGATTTCTCTTGAAATTAAACTCAAGTTTAATTCCATCATGGTCAGAGAAGATGCTGGAAATAGTTTCTATGCCTCTGAATCTGCAGAGGCTTGCTTTGTGTCCTATGATGTGGTCAATCTTCGAGAAAGTTCCATGTCGGGGTGAGAAAAAACTATATCTTGTGGTTTTTGGGTGGAAAGTTCTATAGATGTCTGTTAAGTCCAATTGATTTATGGTATCATTTAGGTCCTTGATCTCTCTACCTATTTTTTGCCTAGATGATCTGTCCAGAGGGGATAATGCGGTGTTGAGATCTCCAACAATTAGTGTGTTGCAGTCTATCTCCCTTTTCAGATCTAACAATCTTTCCTTCACATATTTGGGTGCTCCTGTGTTAGGAGCATAGATATTAATAAGCGTTATATCTTCTCGATCTATAGAGCCTTTTACTATGATATAGTGCCCTTCTTTGTCTCTTCGGACACTTTTTGTTTTAAAGCCTATTTTGTCAGAAATTAGTATCGCAACTCCAGCTCTTTTTTGGTTCCCAACTGCATGGAAAACCTTTTTCCAACCCTTCACTTTCAGTCTATGTATGTCTTTTTCCATGAGGTGGGTTTCTTGTAGGCAACAGATAGAGGGTTTCTGTTTTTCTATCCATTCAGCCAGTCTGTGTCTCTTGATTGGAGAATTTAACCCATTAACATTCAATGTTATTATCGATGTTATAGGATCTGTACCGACATTTAAGTTAGCCATTGTCTTAGTTGCCTGTTATTTCTTTGTTTCTGGCTGTTGCGTCTTTAGTTTTCCTGGAACAGTACTTTCTTCAGGATTTCTTGAAGAGCTGGTCTGGTGTTGGCAAATTCTTTCAGGTTTTGTTTGTCTGAGAAGATTTTAATCTTTTTTTCCCAAATGAAGGATAATCTTGCAGGGTATAATAGTCTTGGCTGAAATTGTTTCTCTCTTAACACTTTCAGTATGTCTTCCCATTCTTTTCTTGCTTGCATTGTTTCTGATGCGAGGTCTGGTGTTAGTCTTATGGGATGGCCTTTGTAAGTTATTTCTCGTTTCTCTCTTGCCAGTTTTAGTATCATGTCTTTTTCTGTGACGTTAGACAGCCTGGCTAAGATGTGCCTTGGGGAAGATCTTCTGGGGTTGATTCTATTTGGGGTCCTTTGTATTTCTTGGGTCCGGATGGTTCGGTGCCTCTCTAGGCTTGGGAAATTTTCTTCCAAGATGTCATGGAATAGATTTTCCATTCCACTATTAGTTTCTTCACCTTCTGGGATGCCGATTATTCTGATGTTTGGGCGTCTAATAGAGTCTAGTATTTCTCGTGTATTATCCTCATGTTTTTTAGTTATTTTCTCGATCTTTTTGTAGTTTTTTTCTAGATCAGAGGTTTTATCTTCTACATCAGAGATTCGATCTTCAGCATGGTCTAATCAGCTCTTAATACTTTCCAGAGAGTTTTTGATTTCTTGCATTATAGACTTTATCTCTAATAGTTCCACCTGATTCTTTCTCAGAGTATCCATTTCATCTTTCATATCCTGGAAGGACTTCCTAATTTCCTGTAGTTCGTTGTCTCTTTTTTTTTCCAATTCACAGAATTTGGTCACCATGAATGTTCGAAATTCTGTGTCTGTCATTTTGGTAACGTCCTCCATATTTACGAGACATGGAGGGGCATTTTCCTTTGTTGGAGACATATTTTCTTGTTTATTCAGACCTGAGGCTCTTTTTCTACTTTTAGCCATTGGGAGATTACTTGCCTTTTAAAGACTTCTTGGGAGAACTTTTGTCCCACGAGAAGTAAGAGTCTTTCCTTTTTGATGGGAATAGCTGTTTGTTGAAGTCTCTCTTCTGTTGTTTTTACCAATGTGTTTTCAGGAAGGGAACTCTACAGAAGTGTCTAACAAGCAGTATCTCCTTTTTCAAAGGGGATCAGTACTCGGGAGGATCCCAAAGACACTTACCTTCCTAGGAAATTTCACATATATGATTCTAGACCTGTCTAGTCTGTCTGGCACAGTAAAAAATAAGGAGGAGAGGACAATATGCAACGAAAGGAAAGACAACACAGAAAAATAAAGAAAAAGTCGCACGCCGCGCATCAACGCGGCGCGCGATTTCGCCAGAGGCTTGCAGGAGACGCTATTGCCTGCTGGCAGTCCAGGAAAGTCTAGAAGGTGGAGTCTGGGGCCTGGGGGTCTGGAAGTGGGGTGGGGGTCAGAGGTGACCCTCCCTCAGTATCCCTTGCTGGCCAGAGGCTTGCAGGAGACGCTATTGTCTGCTGGCAGTCCAGGAAAGTCTAGAAGGTGGAGTCTGGGGCCTGGGGGTCTGGAAGTGGGGTGGGGGTCAGAGGTGACCCTCCCTCAGTATCCCTTGCTGGCCAGAGGCTTGCAGGAGACGCTATTGCCTGCTGGCAGTCCAGGAAAGTCTAGAAGGTGGAGTCTGGGACCTGGGGGTCTGGAAGTGGGGTGGGGGTCAGAGGTGACCCTCCCTCAGTATCCCTTGCTGGCCAGAGGCTTGCAGGAGATGCTATTGCCTGCTGGAAGTCCAGGAAAGTCTAGAAGGTGGAGTCTGGGGCCTGGGGGTCTGGAAGTGGGGTGGGGGTCAGAGGTGACCCTCCCTCAGTATCCCTTGCTGGCCAGAGGCTTGCAGGAGACGCTATTGCCTGCTGGCAGTCCAGGAAATTCTGGGGGCCAAGTTTGTTATTGTTGACAGTGACTGCAGCTGTTTCCTGATATGAGTAGGCTAATACTTTGCCTCCTGTACTTTCCCTTCCTAAAATATTGCCAACAGACACAGCTACCCCCCCAAGAACTGCCAAGTAATTGCATAAATTTAATTAATGATTTAATATAAATCCATAGCAATTTCTACAAGGGAATTCTACCTAAGTGAATTTAGATCATTGGCTTTATGGAATTTGTGGTCTTCATTAGAAAAAGAAAGCACAGATTCAGGTCTGGCCCTTAGAGTAGAGATCATTAAGACAGCAACATACCTGTATGCCTCACAGCTTAAGGTTGGGAATCTTGAATCAGTCACAGACTTGGGCAAAGCCTTGATTTCTGACTCATAAAAAAGTATTATCTGCTGGGACCAGCAGTTGGCATAATGGCTATGTTGCTGGACTCCCATGTGGTCAACCGTGGTTAAAATCCCGAACCCGGTGGCTTAAACTCACGCTGGGTGCGTGTGCATGCGTGCCCAAGATCCTGAGAGGAGAATGGAGGAGAAGGGATTGCGGCGTGCCCATGACCCCTGGGAGGTGATTTCTCACTTTCTGTCTCTCTGTCTCTCTCTGTCTTTCTGGCAAGCACCACAAAGGTTACAGCAAAAACCTCTCAAAAAAAAAAAAAAAAAAAGAAAGAAAAAGTATTGTCTGCAAAAGCATGCATCTGCCCTGCTTTACATCTTCATTAAATAGTTTAGTCTGAATGTTCACCTGTTGAAATATCCAATTTGTAAGACAAATAATAATGTCATTGATTGTATGGAAGAAAATGAAATGAAAAAAAAAATAAAAGGAAAAAAAAAGAAAAATAATCATTGAGTCTGTGCTGATAGGCCTTGTACTTTAAGAAGGAGGTGGAAAATCTGGGGCATGTTCAGAGGATGAGAAAGCTGGAGTGAGGGCTGTAAGCCAAGACCCATGAAGACGAGTTGAAGGAACCAGATCATTTGGCTTGGAGAAGAAAAGACTCAGGGAAATATGGTCTTTATCTCTGAACCTTAAGCCAAGACCCATGAAGACGAGTTGAAGGAACCAGATCATTTGGCTTGGAGAAGAAAAGACTCAGGGAAATATGGTCTTTATCTCTGAACCACTGTTGTGCAGTCTGTGTGACCCCAGTGGCTAAAGCTAGGACCCATAGGTATAAACACATGGAAAATATAGTTCTTAACACAAGGAACAACTTGATAACAGTGAGGATTGACTATGAATGGGTATCTTGGCTAATGAGTGAAGGAGTACCTTGTCACTGCAAGTATACAAGCAGAGGCTGGACAACCACCTAGATGAGAGGAATTCAAGGTTCAGGTAAGGAGGAATTATCCACATTTTTTTCCCCAACCACTGATCCTTGGTTCACTGAGGCAGATTTCTTACCTCTTAAAATTTTCTCCCTCTTGGGACCAGCAGTTAGCGTAATGTCTATGTCATTGGACTCCCATGTAGTCGACCGCAGTTCGCGTCCCGGACCCAGTGGCTTAAAACTCACGCCGGGCACATGTGCGTGCGTGCCCAAGATCCCGAGAGGAGAGTGGAGGAGAAGGGATTGCGGCGTGGCCATCCCCCCGGGGGGTGATCTCTCGCTTTCTATCTCTCTGTCTCTGTCTGTCTGGTGAGCGCACACGCCCTATAGCAAAAGCCTCTCAAAAAAAAATTTTTTTTTCTCCCTCTCTCACTCACTTCCAGGTGACAGAAGTTGCATCTCAAATCTTTCACTCCTCAATTTCTGATACTCACTCCTGAGATTTGTAGTGGAGAGTTTACTGGTCTGAAGTCTAGTTTGGAATGGGAAGCATTGTGCCACATGACTTGTAAGGTCCCTGTCAACACAAATTTATGCAAGTTAAAGGACCATAGATATCATGTTGTCTGGTTTTTTTTTTATTTCAGCTAGATAAAATGGAAGCTTAGAGAGAAAAGTGACACCTTCCAGCTAGAAACTTGAATATTTCTTAAGGCCTATACCTTCTGGCGTTGTTCGTTTCTTAGACCTTCCTGAATTCCTACAAACCAGTGCTTCTCAATTTTTTTTTTTTTTTTTTTTTTTTTTTTTAGATTTTTGCCATAGGTTTCACGTTTCACAAACTTGCCGGAGAGAGAGAAAGACAGATGGATACAGAGAGAGGGAAAGTGAGAAATCAACCTCCAATGAGGGATAGCCATGCCATAATCCCTTCTCCATTCTACTTGCAGGATTTTGGGCACTCACACACACATACCTGTCATGAATTTCAAGCCACCAGGTCTGGGATTTGAAATGCAGTCGATCATGTGAGAGTCCAGTGCTTTAATCACTGAACCACCTGCTGGCTTCACTTCTCAAACTTTAATGTGTGTATGAATTTCCCAAGAATTGTATTTGTTTTGTGATTCAGTAGATCTGAAATAGGGTCTAAGATTCTGCAGTCTTAACACACTCACAGGTGATTCCAATCCTGTGGTTTTCTCTGACCATATTTCATTTTCATTAGAGTTTATTTTTCTTAAAACCAGCACATGGCACAATGGTTACATCACTGGACTCCCATGTAGCCTACTGTGGTTCAAGTCCCAGACCCAGCAGCTTGAAACTCACATCAGGCACATGTACATGCATGGCCAAAATTCCAAGAAAATAGAGGAGAAGGGATTGTTGCCTGGCCATCCCTCTGGGGGGTGATTTCTCGATTTCCCTTTCTCTGTGTTTCTGGTGAACGCACATGCCCTATAGCAAAAATCTTTTTCTAAAAAAATGTTTTTTTTTCCATGAGTGAGTGGGACACACACACACACACACACACACACACACACATACACAGAAAGAGACAGAAACGGAGATACCAGCACTCCCAACAGAGTCCTCACACTGAAACCTACCCCATCTTTAGTCAACCATGGATCATCGGCACATACATACCCAGTGTGTTGAGAGAGGTCTCCAGACATAAAACTGGATCCCTCCCACATGGGTCAGCCTTGCAGAACATTGTGTTACTGCTACATTACCATCTGTCTCCCTCTGATCACATTTTAAACAACAAAGTTCAGCAATGGTTCACAACTCTGGAGGCACATTAGAAACATGAGGGGAAAAAAAATTTAGGGACACAAAAATGGACAATTATATGTTGATGATAATGTTTATGGTAATATCTCTAACTGGATTAATATGCAGTGTATTCATGCTGGGAAAATTCATTTTGTATGCTGTAAAAATGTGCAATGATTAAATGTAAAAAAAAAAAATACCTAGGAAGCTTAAAAAAAAAAAACTGATACCTGGGCCCCTCTCTCTGAAACCCTGATTTACTTTATCAGGGATTTGAAGCATGAATATCCATATATTGTTTTGTTTTGTATGGTTTTGTTTTATTTCAGCTCCGCAGGTATTTTCAATATGCACCCTAGTTGGGAATCATTGTTCTTGCTTTTTGCTCTAGGGCATTGCTGTCCAATTGAATTTCCTCTAATGGAAAGGTTCTTAAATTTATATTGTCCAATACAGTAGCCACTTGTGGCTATTAAGAAATGTGGCTAGTGTGACTGAAAAACTAAATTTTTATTTTTATCTCATTTAATTAGTTTAAATTTGAATTTCTACCTGTGACTAGTGGTTATCATATTGGACAGTGCAACTCTAGACTTTCAAAAAATAGCCATTCTTTTGGGATCAGCAGATGGCATAATGGTTACATCACTGGACTCCCATGAAGTTGACCACAGTTTGCGTTCCTGCCCAGTGGCTTAAACCTCATGCTGGGTGTGTGTGCATGCATGCCCAAGAGGAGAATGGAAGAGAAGGTATTATAGCATGGCTACCCACCCTGGGGGTGGCTTCTCACTTCCTGTCTCTCTGTCTCTCTAGCGAGCACATGTGCCCTATAGCAAAAATCTCTCTAAATAAATAAATAGCCATCCTCTGACCCAAGAATCTTGCACTTACATCTTTTTCAAACACTGTCTCTAATTGTCTCTACCTTTTCTAAAGCATATATTAGCTTCTTATATCTTGATAATATTGTATATAGCCCAGTTAGCATCTGACCAGAAATAATTAGAACCACAAAATTATTAAGTATGTAATTTGAGATACTTCTGATTGCATGTAAAAGGACATCCTGCTCAAATTGACTTAAAAAATGATTTTATATAACTGAAAAGTACAGAGAATATGTTAACTTCAGGTGAGGCTTTATTTAGTAGCTCAAAATTGTCAAGAAATACCTGATTTCTCTTTCTCTTTCCACCCTACTTTCCATGACATTGATTTCAAACTGAGACTGACTTCCCGAGATGACTGCCAATACTTGCAAGGACTATATGCTTCAATTTACACATTTAAGACAGAAAAGAAAGCATTGTTATCCCATTAGATTTCATTCTGATTTAACTAGCCTAAATCACATGACCACATTTGAACTAATTTGCATGTATATGGGATAGAATGTGTTGATCATTCAGCCCCTAGAGGTAGGGTAGAATAAACTTTCTTGAAACCACATCACATAGATCCCCAAAAGAAATCAGGAATTACTGGGGAGAGTGAAGTTGGGGAGTGGATGTTAAGAAAGTAAATGATAGGCCAGCAGGTAGAGTGGAGGTTAAAGCAGCATGACTGACTATGTGGTTTGAGTCCTGGACCTGGTGGATTGAAAATCACCCCATGTATGTGTGCATACATGTCCAAAATACCGAGAAAAGAATGGAAGAGAAGGGATTGACATGGGCATCCTCCCACCCCCAGGATGATTTCTCATTTTCTCTCCCTTGCACTCTTTATCTCTCCAGCAGGTATATATGCCCTATAGCAAAACAAAACAAAAGAAACAAAAGGAAAAAAAGAAACAATAAATGTCCATTACAATAATCTATATTTTATTGAACATAGTCTATATGCCAGAGGTCAGACTAAGGCATATTGGAAGCAAGGACCATATGGAAGTTAGATATATGAGATGCAGTAAAATCAAGGAAGGCCTTTGGCATTTGGAGTCTCTCAGCAAGCACCAGAACCCCAGCTATCAATTTGGGGCTTCAAGATGGATTCCAGGAGCTAAGAAAGTAAATGGTAAGGGCAAGCTTGGACTCCATCCCTGAGGGAGATGAGTAAGGCAGTGATTAAAAGAGTAATGCAGGCAATGACTAAACTATTAAAACAAAGATGTAAGGTAGGGACATGATCTTGCTAATAATATGGAAGCCTAGTGAGTAGCATTGTGAGTCAAAATGTAAGCACAGCTCCAGACCAATAAAACATGATTGGAAATCTCCTGAACCATGTTTTCAGCTTCCTTGTCTCCAGTCAGCAGTAGTTCCAAAGGCCGGGGTAGATTTGCTCTTACAGAGGTCATATGGTTCTAGAGATGGGACACGAGGGAGCCAGTCAGATCCTGATGTTATCCAGCCCTCTTCCTCCTCTCTTTTAAACACATAGAAATCTGAGTCCCTGAGGAATACTAGTCAAAATTACTTTAGTTGCAAGTGACAGAAAAACAGTTAAAACTGCCCTAAGCAGGAAAGGAAATTTACTAATTCAGATACCTCAAAAAATCAGGAGCAGCTGGATTCAAGAATGTAGTTACATCTTTGAAATCTGGCTTCTCTCTAGTCATAGTTCAGTTTCATCCTCAGTTTGGCCCACAACGACTTCAGGCTTATATCATACACTCATCCCTACTATAGCCAAGTGATCAAGAAAACATACTCCAGAGACCCACTACCAGGGCTTGAATTCTGGTTGCATGACTTTGACAGTTATTTGACTCTCTGAATCCCCTGTAAGACAGGGATACTAGTACTACTGCCTCCAAGAGTTATTGTGATGATGAAATTAGTTAATCCATGTAAAGAATTGACAACAATAGTAAATGTTCAACAAGTGCTTGCTGTTATTATTTTTAGCCTTGTATCTAGTAATTCCAATGGAGATAAAACATATTAGTATCAATCGTTGCAGAAAAAGTCACAGATTGACCCAGTTTGTGTCATTTTCCATTCCTGAACACTTACTGTGGGGAGGAGAATAAGATCTTATGGGCTAAAGTGTATTATGTACCAACTCATTTGAGTCAGAGGAGGGATTGTGTCAACTTGCATTGACTAAAGGTAGAAGGGGAGGTTCCCCAAAGGGAAATTAGGAGGTTGTTATCAAAAGGAATTCTTGGAAGGTAAAAACAACAAATACTCATAACAAAGATATCCATATTCTCTTCTAAGATGACAGGCACTTCTCGGATTAGAGAGGGTAGATTTATGAGAATTAAAGACTATAAGTAACTCCTAAAAAAAAAAAAATTATTCCCTCTCCTCACTGTAAAGCAATAATATCATGACAATGGTAGTGATAAGGATAACAATGATGAGGATGACAATGATGGGGCAGAATGCCCTAGATAGCTAACACTGCAAGCATGCTAAAAAGCAGCAATGGGGTCTTGGGATAGTTAAAATTAACAATGTGCAAATTATTTTTGATAAATAATTAATTTACCCAACACAAATACACTTCACACCATTCTAGTTGAAGATATGATACATATTATCATCATCAGACAATCTTCCATATCTGTGTCCCTGCAATGTCATACCTCTCTATTTTTCTCATTGGTTCCTCTCTCCTCACTCTCCTCCGTCTTCGATCTTCTTCCCACACTGTCTCCAGTATCTGTAACCATTTTCCATGCTTCTATATCTTCTAATCTTTGCATTTCTACTATAGGGTATAGATAGTCAGTGTATGTTAAGTGGAGACATACACTGTCTCTTTTTCAGTCTGACTTGCTTCACTCAGCATTAAATCTTCAATATTCATCCACTTTCTATCAAATGTTAGGTTCTTGTTGGTTTTTTTTGACTGAGTAGTATTCCATAGTATATATGTGCCACACTTTTTCAATCCATTTATCTGTTCATGAACATTTGGGTTGGTTCCATGTCTTAGCAATTGTGAATAATGCCACAAGAAATAGAGCTGTGAAAGAACTTTTTCGACTGAACGTTCTCCTGTCCTTTCAGTAGATACCCAGTAGTGGAATTGCTGGATCATATAGTAGTTTTATTTGTAGGTCTTTGAGGACCCTCCATATTGTTTTACACAGTGGCTGTACTAATTTACATTCCCACCAACAGCTTAGGAGAGTTCCCTTTTCACCACAGCCTTGCCAGATCCCAGTTAACACATCTGAGAAGGCAAAGGCATATGGGAGGAGGTGAGCTGTGGTCTCTCTGAAGCTCTATGTCCCTGATGCTCACCCCTGTGAGTGGATTTGACTCCCTTATTAACTTATAAGACCCCTTACTCCAGTGGTGAGACAGAGATCCTACATCCACCCCTTCCTGACAGTATGGCCTAAATCAGAATCTGCAGCATAATAGGCCCTTGTAAATGTTTTATTCATTCACTTGTTCTCTCTTTTGACAAATTTATTGAGTACCTACTTCATGCCAGCATTCAGCTAGTTACAAGGCATAGAGCAAAATATCATGATAATCAAACACCAATTTCCTCATGTTACTTACATTATATTATGGGATACAGATAATAAACAACAACAAATATATATGTTATATATATATATATATATATATATATATATATATATATGATAGTAATAGGTATTATAAAAAAAAGTAAGGCAGTGTAAGAGGGATAGAATGACAGGAATGACAGAGATGACAGAGATAAGGTTTTTGTTAGGAGAATCAGAATGCCATCTTAGAAAAAATGACATTAAAGAATCTAATGTAAGTTAAGGAATTAGACATGAAGACATCTGTACAGAGAGTATTTTAAGTTGCAGGAACAGCATATGCAAAGGTGCTGAGGTAAGAGCATGCACAGAGGCCAGTGTAACTGATGCGGAGTGAGCGAAGAAAAGAGGAGACAAGGTGTCAGGAGAGAAGGTCAGAGAAATAGTGGAGAGCCAAACCATTTATGGCCTGTTGAACTGAGTTAAAAATAAATCAATAAATGTGAGAGCGGAAGAGTAATGGAATAAAAGCAGGGTTGGTTAAACAAATCCTGGGCTCAGCCAATTTAGACTCCAGAGCTGGACTCAGGCACAGGATTCTCACCTCCTAGGCTTAGATTCTCCCTTTGCTCATTGATCTTCAGGCCCCATTCCCCAGGCACTTATTGTCTCTGTTCCAAGTTAAACCAAGGGTTTCAACTAAATTGGGCACACTCACAGCTCATCCCTTAAGAAGGATCTGAATGTTGCAGAGTTTTCTAAACTGAATCAGATACTCAGAGATTTCTGTTGTGAAGTTGGTTGGCTTACTCTTTGTTGAACTCTGAGTCATCTTTTTGGTCTATGTAAAGAGAGAATTCTCCTTTCTCAAATAGGTTTCAATGCCTGAAGAAACATGTTTGGTAACTCTCTCTTTTGTGCCAGGCCAGAAATAGAATGTAATCCTCTTTTGTGGAGGGTGTTTGGTGGAGGCTGTAAAAAAGAGATGAGAGATGAGATTGAGTCTTGCATAGTCCTGAGATATTGCACCATAGGAAGTAGTGAGGAGGAACAGGAAGAGGAGGAAGAAAGAAAGATACACCATTGTGACCTTTTTTTATGAGCATTTTGTTCTGTAGCTTATTGAATCAGGAGATTGAATACCAAATCTGTGTAATGGGTGAAATACCATTAGACATTAAATCCCCCTTTCACAGACTCAGTTCCAGGAACTCCCTTGGACGGAAAGAAAGACAAAGCTTAAGCTACACATCCCTTTGAGCCCCTTGCAAATGGCAGTTGGAACTAAGTTATGGCAGCTTGTCCCTCTGACTAATTAAAACTTACCTGGAAGGTGGTGGTGGGAGGTGGCTAGATAAAGGAGATATTCATGAAAGACAGATCTGGCCTTAGGATTCACTGCAATATGGTATACAGCTCACTGAGAGAAATGTCAGGCAGCTTGTGGTAAGGAAGATAAAGTAAACTGATGATAGCTGGTGTTATGGTCTGAAGTCATGCATTGTTTGGCTGGCAAAATAATTTTTCTTGTTTCAAAAAGAAGAACATGATGAAGTTTACATAGTGTATGAACTCTATAGTTCAAATAACTACCTGTTGTCTTACACCTGCTTTCTGAAAGACAATATGTGCAATGGTTAATGATATAGGGCCCTGGGGTCAGAACTTCTACTTGGATCTACTACTTACTAGTCATCCTTCAGTTTCTTTCTCTGTTATTGGGGAAGATGATAGCACCAACTCACAGGGAGTTGACAAGGATTTAAAGAGTTAATGTAATAAGCTCTCCATAGCTGCTGTTATATTTGCCTGTCTTAAAAACATTTGAGATTTGAATTTTCCACCTCTGATGTGAAAGGAAAAACTCTGAAGTAGCTGATAAAAACTCTTCACAGAGGAAGTATCATTTGACCTAGAAAAGAAGGACTTCCCTAAGCAATTTATGGATATAAGAGCCCACAGTCCATGTTTGCAGGGCAGAAAATAGTTCTGAAGACTAAGACAGAAGTGCTTTCTGGGGGAACAGCAGGAGTGGGTTTGTGTTTGAGGCCAAAAATGGATTGTGAAGAATCTGCTATGGGCCAACAGGTGGCATAATTGTTAAGATGCTGGACTTTCATGTGGTTGACTGTGGTACAAGTCCCAGACCTGGCAGCTTAAAACTCACGCTGGGCACATGTGTATGTACACCCAAAATCCCGAGAGAAGAATGGAGAAAAGATTTTGATGTGGTCATGCCCCCCGGGCGGGGGGGTTGATTTCTCTGTTTCTATCTCTCTGTCCTTCTCTGTCTCTCCAGTGAGCACACCTTCCCAGCTGTGTCAAATATTCATTTGAAATCCACTGTCACTTCTACATGAAAATATTAGGGAAAGAGCATTGTTGAGACAGGGAGGTTGTATTGTTATATTTTGATCAATTGGACCAGGGAGAAATGTTCACATATTGAAATGATCACCTTGTAAACTAAATAATGTGATTGAATGTATTAAAAATGTAAATAAAAAAAGAAAATATTAGGGAAAGAGAATATTTATTTTACCATCAGTTGCTAACCAGATTTACTTCCTCTTTTCTGGTAATGAAATTAATGTAATTGAACATATCCTATTTTTTGTCTTGGTTAAACAGAGTTCAGAACCAAAAGTACTAGCTCTACAATATTAATTTGCTTTTAATTTTATACGTTTAATCACTATACTTCAATTTTTTCCCTTGGTTCTCTTTTTCTGTTTATATATTTCATTATTATATTATGTGTTCTGACTTTATTTATTACATGTCAGTACTATATGAGATATTGTTATAAGTTACCATTATTCACTTATGGGGAAAAGTAAAGTATAAATACATTGACAAATAAAATATAAAGGATTTGAGCTTTATTCTTTAAACAATGGGAAACTGTAGAAGGTTTAAAATTATAGTGACATAATGTGGTCTACACTTTAGAAAGACAATTCTGACTACATGGTGGAAGATGGATTAGAGAAGGTGTGAGACTGGAAATGAAGGGAACATTCAAGAGATTAATTCAGTCTTGCAGGTGGGAGAAGATGAGGGCCTGACTCCGGGTACTGGGATACAGAGAAGAGGGTGGAGACAGGAGAAATCGGAGACTAGACAGAATCGACATGCTTTGCTTAGCAGTAAATCTTCTATGTTTGTCCACTTTCTATCAAATGTCAGGGTCTTACTTTTTTTTTTTTTTTTATTGAAGAAACAGAGATTTGCAGTACAAAAGCATGGAGAACAATTTTGGATACTAGACACAGTTTGGGAGGAAGGTGGGGAATGGGGGAGTGACGGGGCCATGCAGGCAGCACAAGCTGGTAAGGATGCTGCCTCCCATTCTAAGGCAAGGCCTGGACTGGGAAGAAACTGAGGCAAGGCACAGTTTACAAGCTCTCCCTTGTGTCCTTGAACTGGCCGGTATTCAATTTCTCTGCCGTGAGTTTTACTATTACGGTACCCTGTAAGGGTAAAACATCACCCCCAACCATTACAATAAAGCCAATTAGTGACTTTGTAAGAATGTGGTTCCCTAAGACTGACAGGAGGACCAGGAAGTTTAAGACTCCCCCACCTGTCTGTTTTTAAGCCAAAATTAACACATAGATTAAGTTAGTATAAATCAAATTAGCATTAGAAGCATATGTAGACTAAGTTAGTTTAAGGCTAGTTTTTGTAAATACCCCTTGTTAAAGCTACAGGCCAAAGTTAACTCATGCTAGGCAAAGTCAGCATATTCACCACATAACAGAGACTCAGAGATAAAACAAAAGAACTCACTAATTGACAGACTCAGCAAATAAAATGCAGAATCCCACAGGTTTATTAAAGGAAAAGGCCTGGCTGGGACAACAGGATAAACAAACTTGAGGGCTCCAGAGAAAGATTAACTTAGCTGGGAGCTCTTATCTAAAGCAACAGGTAGCTTTCAACTACAAAGAGTTTCTCATCTATGTGCTATTGACTATGAAAAACTGCTAATAGGGAACCAGCAGTTAGCGTAATGGCTATGTCGCTGGACTCCCACGTAGTCGACCGTGGTTCGCGTCTCAGACCCGGTGGCTTACAACTCACGCCGGGCGCGTGTGCGTGCGTGCCCAAGATCCCGAGAGGAGAATGGAGGAGAAGGGATTGCGGCGTGACCATCCCCCCTGGGGGGTGATTTCTCGCTTTCTCTCTCTCTGTCTCTCTCTGTCTGTCTGGCGAGCGCACGCGCCCTATAGCGAAAAACCTCTCCAAAAAAAAAAAAAACCAAAAACTGCTAATAAAACATCCTGTGTTGTCTCCTGAGCTACAAGATCATCTTCCTTTCCCATGCATAGATCATAGACTCATCTATTGTTGTAATGTATGAATGGTCCATATATTAACTGTGTCTTTACTTAGCAAGACAAGATTTCTATCTAGGACTTTGCAACCAGCAATGTTATCGGCCTGGCCCAGGACTGAAGTTATCAAACATCCTACAAGCCCCCTCGTCTGAAGACCCTTCCCAGTAATCAAGATCCAAGAAGAAAATACAACAGACAAATGGACTTCCTCATCCTGAGAACTGTGATTGATTTTACCTGATCTGACAAGACAAACAGCATGTTTTATATTTATTGCTTCCATGCTTTGTACACCCTGTTCCTTAGAGTAAATTTTTTTCACTGCCCATTTACTTGCATGTATCACATTTTCAATAAATAAGCACGATGATTCCTAGCAGTTGTCACTCCCAAGAGAGCAATCTCGGGGGGGTGTCCAGCATAGGACGTGCATGAAAAGGCACTGAGGCCTCTGTCTTCTGTTCACCTGCACCTCCTCCGTCGAGTCAACCCACCCCTGCCGAGGCTAGACCAAAGGCTAGACCCCGGCAGGGGAGGATGAGAAGAAGGGAATCAAGGGGAAAAGAAAGAAGAAAAGCATTTAAGGGACACAAAAATGGAAAATTATCTGCTGTTGATAATGTGTATGATAATACCTTTTACTGGACTAATATACAGCGTCTTCATGCTGGTAAAATTCATTTAATATGCTATAATGAGGGAACCAGCAGTTAGCGTAATGGCTGTGTCGCTGGACTCCCACGTAGTCAACCGCGGTTCGCGTCCTGGACCTGGTGGCTTAAAACTCACGCCGGGCGCGGGTGCATGCGTGCCCAAGATCCCAAGAGGAGAATGGAGGAGAAGGGATTGCGGCGTGACCATCCCCCCTGGGGGGTGATTTCTTGCTTTCTGTCTCTATGTCTCTCTCTGTCTGTCTAGCGAGTGCACGCACCCTATAGCAAAAACCTCTCCAAAAAAAAAATATGCTATAATGATATATAGTGGTTGAATGTATAAAAATAAATAAAATATGAAAGAAAAAAGATAGAATCAAGATAATAATAGTGACTATATGTGAGGGAGAGAACAGGAAGAAGGCAACTAAGTAGATGGTGGTTAAGGTAGGCAGAATTCTAATATGGCCCTTGTAACCTTTGATTCCTGGTATTATTACTATGATTATATTACATGGAAAAAGAGAGTTTTTAAAAAGTTTGCTACATGGGGTCAGGAGGTGGCATGGTGGTTAAAGAGTTGTACTTCCACATTACCACCTATGGTTTGAGTCCCAGACCTCGTGGCTTCCTTGCTTTCTCTCTCTCTCTCTCTGTGTCTTTATGTTGACTTTGTGTGTCCAATAGCAAATTAAAGAATGATAATAATGAGGAATAAAATTAAAAATTAATAAAATTATATAGGGCATGTGCACTTATTCTAGAGAGACAGAGATATAGAGAAAGTGAGAAAGCAACTCCCAGGTGGGATGAGAACACCACAATCCTTTTTCTTCCACTCTCTTCTTGGAATTCTGGGGCACACATACACACACACACACACACACACACACACACACACAGAGTGTGTTTTGTGCATTTTGTGTTTTTTTTTTAAGCTGCTGGGTCCAGGACTCAAAGCACACAGT